>JAKWJD010000400.1:0-60145 GCA_027705065.1 Solanum peruvianum | reverse complement strand
ACACGAAATATTAATATTCTAATACTTAGATATTTTACGCTACATTCCAACACTTAGAATATTTCAGCCAACTTCAAATACATAGATATTTTACCTGTCCTCCAACACTTAGTTTCATTTTAACAATTCACGTGAAATGCCTTTGTTCCTGCCATCGTCAAGTCTTCACAACTTTTCCTTGTCAAGCCATCACACTGCCTTGCCGATGACTCTAGCCCGCACATAAGCCTTGCATGTTCAAGTTGCCTTGCCAACACCCAGGCACCTTGAACATGTGTTTCACTGTTTTGCCCCCATTCATGTCAAGACCAATGCCCAAGTCCTTGACATGTCTGCACGTAGTTATATCAAGTAGTTTACGGGTCTAACAATTTGTTACTTCCTTTTTGAGACAGTCTTGTTTCTGTTGTCCACCTTTCGGGACTTGTACTCATTCTGTTAGTAGCTCTATACATTATACTTCCAGGTTCTAGTAGGGATCTCTTATTTGTATATATAATTTTTCTTGCTTCATATTATTCATCTATTGTTTCTATTATTTATGTTATTGTGTTCGTTTTCCCTAAATCCCATTGCATGTAGTTCAGGATATGGGTTGTGTTTCCTAATGGTGGGTTATAGTAGGCGTTATCATGACTCGAGGAATCGGGTTGTAACATGCATTCAGAGTATAAGATTCTCAATTTGATAGCCTATTATTCATTCTTACACCTCTTAATATGTCATAATAAATTAATTATGTGAAAAATATTTGCAACTCATATTCTCAAATGTGTATTTCCTTGTTATTCTAGACCTATTAAATCATAATAAGATCTCAATATATTTTAAAAAACATTCTAATCATATTTTAAAATTAAAAATAATATGAATTATATTATTGTTTTTAAAAAAAAGAACAACTAAATAATTATGAACAAACCAAGTCACATGTTTGTTAATCTTGAGGCCACATTTAACATATCAACTTTTATATTATATTATATTACATTAAATTTAAATGTTTTTCTTAAAAATATATTTTAAGAATATGTGCACCTTTTTCACATTGAAGTGGTTAGACTTTTCAAGGAATTGTAACTTTTTTAAAAGGTTGTGACTTCTTTAAAAAGTTGTGACTTCTTTGATGAGTTGTGTTATTTTCAAAGGATTGTGACTTTTCCAAAAGGGTTGTGATTATTCCAAGGAATCGTAACATTTCCAAAGAGTTGTTATATTTCTGAAGGGTTATAAGTTTCTGAAGAGTTATGACTTTTCTAAGGAGTTTTGACATTTCTCAACGGTTCGAATTTTTTTAAGGGTTGTGCCTTTGTTTTTTATAAGGATCAATAACCGCATGTTTATTATACCTCTATTGGCTATAAATAGAGGAGTTCCCACAAACATTTAAGCAATATATTTTTTAAGTTTTCTTCTTCCTTGTCTTAAAACACCTGAATTATTGCATATTTTATATTTATTTATTATTTATAGAATAATATAAATATAATATATATCAAAGAAGAGATCTTTTCATATTGAAGGATTGTGACTTTTCTAAATGGTTATGACTTTTATGAAGAGTTGCAGGTTTTCAAAGATTTGTGACTTTTTTGAAGGGTTGTTATTTTTCTAAAGAGTCTTTTTCAAAAGATTGTGATTTCCAAATAATGCATAATAAACATTTATTCATAATATCCTTTGTTCGCTATAATAGTGTGATTCTCTCATATGTTTAAACCTCAATTTTCTACATTTTATATTCTTCTTCTTATCAACACCCTGCACATTCTATGTTCGACACTATATTTTTTTAAGAAACTTCATGGACCAATGGTCTAATTTATTGATTATATCAAAGAAGATGGATAAGTATTAATACCAAAAGTCTTAAGCCCAAATCCTACAAAATAATCCATATTATTTATTTATATTATAAAATATATTTAAAACAAACACCTTTTCAGAGTAAATGATTGTGACTATTTTGATGGGTTGTGACTTTTTTAAATGATGTGACTTTTTCATATCGGCCAAACTGTACAACAATTTGGAGATATGACTAGTACAAAGACATTTAAATTCTCAATAAAATATATTAACATGTTCATGCACCTAATCAAGATGCAGCGGAATTTATTCTCTCTTTCTTTTCTCTTCCACAATTTTTATGTCATCAAGTATGCTTAAAAAGTTTCAAAACAAAAACCATAAAATAATTTCAATTTGAATTCATAAAAAATAAAATTTTATAGATCATCGAATAAAATATTAACATAATATGTCGAACAATGTGATGACAACAGAAAAAATGTAAAATATATTATAAGCAAACACAATTTAACATTGAAGAATTGTGACTTTTCTGATGTGTTGTGATTTTCCATATCGGCCAAACTCTATAACTTTTAAAGATATGATATATACAATAAAATTTTAACTTTCAATAAAATATATTAACATGTACCTTATCTAGTTGCGGAGGAACTTTATCTCTGTGTTGTGTCTTCCTCAATTTGTTGCCATTAAGTATGCATAAAAAGTATTAAAAAAGCACTTCGATAAAAATTCATAAAAGACAAAATTTTACATATGATTGAATTAAACTCGAATATAAGATTTCAAATAAACTGATGGCAGAAGAAAATCATCCACAAAAAGAAGTAAGTACGAACCATAAAATTGTCATAGTTATAATATGTTGTTTAAGAATTGAGCAGTTGAAATAGTGTTTCTTTTGACATGATAAATGGAGGGAAAAACTACAATAAAATAATATTGTGTGAATATTTTTTTTGTGAAGATCAAAGAATACTTTTTAGGAATTGGCCAAGTTCCAAAAAATTAGAAATGATTTTTTTTCATGAAAAAAAACATACAAAGACGGGTATGGTTTGCTTAATTTTTACAGCTAACTCTGAAGAGACATAACGAAGAGATATACCCATACGAAGGGACACAATAGTTAAAATTGAGTTTAAAGGTTAAAATAAAATAAGAGTAAAAAGCTAATAGTACCAATAAAATGTAAAAAAAAATTCCTCAATTCTAAGGGCGCCACATAGGCGGGCCTATAATTCTCTTGTATATAGATATAAATAAAAGTAAGAGCCAAAATTCTCGTACTAACATTCTAAACAAAATTAATTAAAAAAAAAGGAAAGCATTCAAACTTCATTAAGATGATGACAAAGAACAAAAGTATGTAACATCATATAAATTGAAACTTCATGCAAACAATTCTCAACAATCAATTTTTACCTGTTAAAACTCCATCGGTCCTGTACTGCCTCATTTTGACCTGTCGCAAATTAAATTACTCAAAACTTTAACACTATCAACTAATATATGACACGCAAAATACTTAAAGTTATTATTATGGAACAAAAATATTAAAAATTAAGGTAAGAATTTTGGTCCATAAATATAAATTATTTTCTAACTCAACATATCTAACATTTAACGGGAAGGACAATAATTTTAAGCATATCAAGATAGTATGTGTGAACTAAAATATGTGCTAACAAATAATTCAAATAAAAGAAAATGACAGCAAAGGGGCACGAAGGATGAACATATCATATAATAAAAAAGAATGAAATAATAACATATAGAAAATAAAAAGTATGGAATCTTTATTCGAGTAAACAATGCTTTTACTGTCCGAACAAAACAAAGTTCTGAAATGACATAAATCGACACCTCAAACTGGAGATCTGATGAAGAACTTGATCCTCAATCTCAAAGATTTCAACTCAACTTGTAATGGTGCATGTATTTGATGTTTTGTGGATTTACGGTACTTTTAATGTATAAACTTAGAGTTTTGCAAGAGTCTTGGACATTTTGTTATTCAATGTTATGGTGTTTTTGTTATGATTTTTGTAGGAAATAGGTTTTGGAGCAGTTGGTGTTAAAGTGTTAATGAAGCCGGGATATATGGTGATGTACGACTTGACCTACGCGCCATAAATTCCACTATGAGCTGTAGGTGCAGGATGAAGTGCTGAAAATCGGAGCTTAGTATCAAACGACGGATGCAGACTAAGGAGTTGTAGGCACTACTATGAGTCGCAGAGAAGTTCTTAAAGGATGAGCTCCAGTCCATGAATGACAGTTTAACAGACCATACAGAGATCTACAATAGATAATGCCCATCGAAAGAACTCCTTAGATGATGGACAACTATTGTTTGATAGAATATACCTATGATCCGCAGTAACTAATACGAGCCATGTTACCAACCATAGTGACACTACCTAAGCCAAATTTCATTAGTCTTCTTTTTCCTACTCTATTTAGGATTTGGTTTCTATAAATATTAGTTGTATCATTTGTTTTTGGTTGTTAGACTTTTTGAGATACTTAATTTGGCTTAGTGAATTATTTTCAAACACTTCTTACATTTAATTCTTGATGTTGGTTTATGAAAGTTGCATTAGTTCTTAAATTAAAGATTCTGTATTTCATCTATTCTAATTATTAGTTCATGATTATTCTATTTACTCTATTATGAATTGTAAAAACACAAACATGAGTAATTAAAACCACAACTAGGGTTGTGACAATCATGGGTAATTAAAAATGTAAAACTAATAACTAAGTATTTATGGAATACAATTTATGCATGTCATGATCCAGATTCTTGAAACCTGCGTCATTGACCTCTCAGAGGTCACATATAAGCCTCTTCTTGCATTCATCACATTCATCTAGTTAAATTTGCAGAAAATTTAAAACTTTTAAACTAATGAAGTATACATAGACTTCATATACTTCTTACGTAGATACATCTTATACTGAGCTCAAGAGGACAACCATCTAACAATTGCGGACTCAATTCAAATCAAAGAATAACATATCATAGTAGTTTACTAAAATGGCCTTATTACAAAGCTTCGAATAAATGTATGAAAAAAATTCTAGGGACAACATCCACTAGCAATGTTTAAATACTAATTCTAGACTAAAATGGTAGCATCCTCGAAATCAAGAGGATCTACCAAATGGTCTGGAGAACGCAGAGTCTAAACCGCTATGATGAGTCTTCAATCTGTTCTCTGAATTGCTCCATTAAAATATTAAATTGTATAGGGTTAGTACACGACTTGTACTAAGTATGGGTGTATGCACACATACAATAAGGCTATGCATGATCAAGGAAATATATTCCTAATAAACATGCCATTTCTTGAAAGTGCAGTCACTAGACTTTCCTAATTTGTTAGTATTGAATTGTGGTATGCATAGGATGTACTTTAATGCCTTCAAAGTACACAACTCATTTTCTATGTTATTACAAGACATTACAATTATCAACATAATTTTAGAACCACTCGGGTGAGAATTCGAAAATTTAATAAACCCCAACCCAAGAGCTCCTATTCCTATACTTTAGTTTTATTTTCAGAATCTTTCTTCTACTTGTTGTGTAGTTCAATAATACCTTTAGTCCTATGTTTTAATTACCAGTGCAATGATTCATCGTTGTCCCATACCCACAATGAATCAAGTAAGTAATCCAAGGATTGAGGAAAGATTTCACTACCTTAATATGAGTCATTCGTTACTGTATGTATTCATTAAGATTTCACACGCCACTTTCTATTGGCTATGCCATTTGTTCATTACTTCATGTTAGGGAAGTTATGAGTATTTTTGGTTGTCATTATGTTTCTACTTCCCTTTACGACATCATATAAGAAGTCATTATAAGCCATCTTATTTGGCCTTGACCATTATTTGCTGAAACATCATAAGTATTGATATTGACGATTGACATTCTTAATCTATTCTTCATAGATCTCTTTGAACATACATTCCATCATCATTCGTTCTTGCTTTCGTAGAGACATCTTTAGATGTAAGATCATGCGAGCTAACATGAAATCCACTTTCTTACCCACACTGAAAAGATTTGATTAACCGATTAAAATGAATCCAGAACATGTGAGCTACTCATGAAATCCAGTGTCTTCCCCTTACCGAAAAGGGGTGATTCCCTTCTAAGGAGAATCCATTTTATGTGTTCACTCCACACCGAAAAATATTGGCTCACGTCTACAGTAAAACCAAGCACATGTTTTGAGAATTAACCGACATTGATCATGTGAGCAAAATATGAAGTCCAGTGTCTAACCCACACCAAAAAGAAGTGATCTCACTGGCCAAGGTGAGATCGAAACATACCTAGCTCTCTTAGGTGGAAACCACAGGCTAGTCCTATGTTGGATAGACATAGTTCAAAGGATACGGACTTAATGAGACTACTTATCCACATCGGTGGTAGCCTCATTTCATGAGACTTACACGTGCAAGCACATGCTCATGACTAGTCTATCGGTGCTTTTCTTACATTCATTACCTTCTTTATCTTTAGAGTTGACTCAAACATTATGGAAGCTTGCTTCTTGATTGATATTTACTTACTCTATTGATGAGTTGTCATCCTTACTTTATATTGATGAAATGTGAATCGTCCTTGCATATCATCCTTTGGTGTTAATAAGACTAGTCTCATACATTCTAAAACCTTCATTCGTGAGTATTTTTAACATAGTAGCTTAGGTGTAAGTGAGGTTTGTGTCACTTCCTTTAACAACTCATTCTGGTCATTTCTTTAACTAAGACCTAATTAGTTATGTCATTGCTCAAGATAATTACTTACTTTAGTGTAGTATCTTCATATCATCAATTATGGACGATGAGCACTTCATTCAATGATTTTAATAAATCATATATCATTTTTGCAGAACATGTTGGGAGTTGTCCCAATGAATGTCATGCTCATGGATATGGGTTCATTTAATTGGTTTAGAAATACTTATGCTGTCATTTAGTTACTCTAACTACACAAGATTGGCATATGATTGGTCTTGGCCTAAACACTTGGAATTAAACTACATAACAATTTTTGTTGGCATAATCCAATTTTACGTGTGTTCATATTTAAATTTAATATGTATGAACCATTAGCCAATACTTTAATCATTTAACATAAATTTATTTCCATTTGCATGCAACATTTTTGGGACAATGTACTGTTAGTCAACTTATTATATAAGATAAGCAATACACTCATGATGTGAATTCATAGAGGTCCTTTTAACCAATCTTAGTTCATGACTTTAAGGATAACGTTTTTAAACATCTTGGACATCATCATATTAACATTTTATGAAAATAACATCTTCATAACACCACAATAACAACAAGTCAACATTCAGACAATCACATCAACATTTACACATTTATGGACGTAACAAGTATATCCTCGATTCTTAATTCACATTGTGAACATTTAACATAACACGATTACAATTTCATAGTTCATTCCAAATACATAATTCAAGAACCCTGCACATTAATATCATCCAACAGCACATACCAACAACTTGATCTCTAACCTATTAAACATTGAAATTGTACAAGGATACTAGGGAAAGGAAGTTCGATGAGAAAGATGGGAACAACCCTAGTTTTAAAGATCTCATGAATCGTATGAAGGAAAGTACTCTTGGAGAAATGATTCCATGATATAAAATCATACCTTAAGTATAACTTAATCTTTTAAGACCACCTTGAACGAAAACTTGGAGAAACCTTGAAATCACCTAGAACGTCTATGAACTTTATGCCTCTTTCTTTCTTTCACTTTAATGTTGTGTTCTCTGAGTGCATGATCGTACGTTTTAGGATTAGGAACTTATATTGACTCATTAAACTAAGTCTTAATATGTTAATTAAATAAATAAATAAATAAATTACTAAAAATCCCCTCCTAGATTGACTAGAACTACGAAAACACAACATTTAGTCAAATCTTAAAGTTTTCCTAAAAATTTCGTTTTGAACCTTTGTATGAATTAATTAATGGATAATTTAATTAATTTAGGGACCTAGGGTAATTAATTAAGTATCCTAATTTATTGTAACCAAACTAATCCTTTTGGACCATCCTAGGTTAAGTACTAGGATGTTTCTTGAGTTATACTAGGTTAGTATAAGATTTCACTTCGACCCCTTTAATTTATTAATTAAGTTGATAATTTAATTAATTAGGTGACGTAGGGTAACTATTAAAGTACCCTTAAGCCTTTATAACCATAATTAACCCTTTGAACCATCCAGGTTAGGTACTAGATTCTCTATTTCTTGTTATAACCGAAATCTGGAAATTGCTTTGTGGTTTCGGTTTTGTCCTTTAAAATAAATAAATTAATCTAATAAATTAATAAATTATGTAACCTAGGGTAACTACTATATTATTCCTAAGTCGTTAGAACCATAACCAACCCTACTGACAATCCTAGGTTAGGTACTAAGTTGTCTCTTTAACTAGTTACTAGGTTAGTGTCACCTTATTAAGTCTTAGGTTGTCGGGTGTACTAGTTAATTAATTTTTATTTGTCCTAGATTAGTTAGTTTGTTAGGGCAGTATTTTAGGGTGTTGAATTAGTCATATATATATTCCCCACATGGGTGAACCCATGTGCACGCCTGCCCCCTAATTACTCGAACCAAATTTGGTTAGGGTAGTCCCCTCTTGGTCGTTTCGCTCTTGTCTTGCCCATGTGCTTGCACATGAGAAGGTTGTACCTTCCAAAGTAACTATTCTTGAAGTCCCATTGGGAATATTTACCTATTGTCCGATGGACCCTCACTATGTTCTTGGACACTGCTCATTTTACATAATCATTTTAAATGGTCATGTACTATGGTACTAGGCTTGACACTTGGATGTCTAGTAAATAGTGCATTGGGTTGACAACTCATTGTTTTGATTAGCTTTGGGTATTCATTGTAGGTACATTTCTTAAACAAGCTCACTAATGCTTAGAAAAATTGACTTACATCTTTTAAGACAATTTTTTCTAATATGCCTAATATTTTCCTTATTAGGGTATTATATAAAAATGGGCTAATATCCCTTTACCAATTTTCTATACTATTCCCAATATTTCTCAATATTGGGCATTGGAATGCCTATGTATCCCCGATACGGATTCTTAAGGAGTTATTGATCTCTTCATTAGATATGTGATTTTCCAAAATGTTACATTATCCCCTTCTTAGAACATTCGTCCCTGAATGACATTACAAATTATTTAAAACAAAGAGGGTGATTCTCTAAAATTACTTAAACATGATTTAAACTTTTCACTTTTGTGAATATCTAAGTCACACTCATTTTAATGATTCATATCATTCAAGTGTATCTAAAGCTTCATATCTGTGATTGAGGAATTTCCTTCTCAGTCGCACGTAACTTAATGCACATTACAACTCATGCAACACAAAATCATGTCTACGCTATACAAAAAAGCAACATGAATGCAAACATGACTTCATTTAGATAATATAGTGCAATTATTAAACGTACTATTAGGGACTTACAACACAAAAATTGACTAATGGACTAAAACATAAAGTTTTCTTCAACAAAACCAGACTTAGGAAGAGTATATCTAACCTCGAGAACTGAACAAGTGAGGGTAAGGGAGCTCATATCGTCCTCGGCCTCCCATGTTGCTCCCTAAACAAGGTGGTTCCTCTATAATAGTCTTAGAGAGGCAAACTCCTTATTCCTCAACCGTTTCAGTTGGTGATCTAAAATTTCAATGAGAACCTCTTCTTGGGAAATGTTCTCATCGACTCCTAATCCCTTAGCTAACATTTTGTTGGCCTAAGATTTGAAACTATTTGTCTTGTTAGATTTAATTCACGCCCTTCCCATTCGAGGTCTAACTCATTTGGAAACTGAAAACTTACAACCTTGTTTCGACAATCAATGGTAGCATAAAACTTATGGAGCAAATCCATACCCAAAATTATATCAAGGTCAATCATGATTCATTCTGTTAAGTCAGCATAAGTGACTTTATCAAGAACAGTTCTTGGACAATATCTATATATACTTCTTCAGATCTAATGTTGTCTCCTCTGGCAAAAACTAGAACTTGAGTCTGGCTCCTTAGACCACTCGGCCATCCTGACCTATATCTTGTACCATACCTAAGCCACATCCTTGAGCTGGTATGTATCAACTCAACCTTCTACTCTTCATTATCACCCATAGTAGGCATTAGAACCTACCATGTACTCACCTCCATGCAAACGGCCACACTTACCGCACACTCCAGCAGCTGGGCTTGAGGAGGAGCTTGGTTTCCCCCAACAGTTGCTTCTTCAACTCTCCTGCCTTCATTTCTTCTTGTGTTCATGCACATAAAATATGGAAATTATATCCTAGAATGACACAAAATGTCAAAGCTCTAGACAACATGATAAAGAGTAGAAGAAGGGAGGTTTCTTATCATCACTTAGTCTCTATGTCATGATTGTGGCGCGCTTCACAACCATAAGTTAGAAACTACGTAACGTGGTTGTTTTGAGATTTAGTTCCCTGGAAATATAACCTCATGTTCTGATACCAAGTTCAAGGCCCGGATTCTCGAATATGAATTGCAACGTCGTTGACCTCTTAGAGGTCGCATACAAGCCTCTTCTTGCATTCATCACATTGATCTAGTTAAATTTGTGGAAAATTTAAAACTTTTTAAACTAATGAAGTATACATATACTTCATATACTTCTTACGTAGATACATCATATAATAAGATCAAGGTGAAGGAAAACCATTTAACAATTGTGGAATCAATTCAACTAAAATATTAACATATCATAGTAGTTTTCCAAAATGGCCTTATTAGATAGCTTCAAATAAATCAATGAAAGAAATGATAGGGACAACATCCACTAGCTATATCGAAACACTAATGCTAGACTTTTAGCATCCTCAAAATCAAGAGGACCTACCAAATGGTCCGGAGAACGCTGAGTCCAAACCGCTGCGATGAGTCTTCAATCTGCTCTTTGAGCTGCACCTAGAAAATAGTAAATTGTATAGGGTTAGTTCACCACTTGTACTAAGTATGGCTGTGTGCACACATACACATAAGGCTATGCATGATCAAGGAAAGCTCTTCCTAAACAACATGCCATTTCTGGAAAGTGTAGTCACTAGACTTTCCTAATTCGTTAGTTTTAAATTGTGGTATGAATATGATGTTTTTAATGCACTCAAATTACATAACTCATTTTCTATGTGATTACAAGACATTACAATCATAAACATAATATTAGAACCACTCGAGCGAGAATTCGAATATTAATAACACCCAACCTAAGAGCTCCTATTCCTATAATTAGTTTTATTTTCAGTCTTTTTCATCTTCTTTTTGTGTAATTCAATAATTCCTTTAGTCCAATGCTTTACTTACAAGTGCAATGATTCATTGTAGTCCCATACCCACAATGAATCAAGTAAGTAATCCAAGGACTGAGGAAAGATTTCACTACCTTACAATAAGTCATTTGTTACTCTATGTATTCATTAACATTTTATACACCTCTTTCTATTGGCCATGCCATATGTTTCATTACTTTCATGTTATGGATGTTATTAGGTTTTTAGTTGTCATTATGTTTCTACTTCCATTTATTGGCATCATATGAGAAGTCTTTATAAGCCAATCTTATTTGGACTTGCCCATTATTTGCTGAAACTTCATAAGTATTGATATTGGCAATTGACATTTTTTAGTTCATTTTCATAGCTCAATTTGAACATACGCTCCCTCATCATTATTCTTGCTTTCATAGAGAAATCTTTAGAAGTAAGATCATGAGATCTAACATGAAATCTAGTGTCTTCCTCATACCGAAAATAGGTGATTCACCGATTAAAATGAATCTAGATCATGTGAGGTGCTCTTGAATTCCAGTTTCCGCCCCACACTGAGGAGGAGTGATTCCCAGCTAAGGCAAATTCATCTCACGTGTTAACTCCACACCGAAAAGGAGTAGCTCACGGCTATAGTGAACCACAAACATGTTTGAGAATTAACAGATATAGATAATGTGATCTAAACACGAAATCCAGTGTCTACCCCACAGCGAGAAGAGGTGATCTCATTGGCCATGGTGAGATTGAAACATACCTAGCTCTCTTAGGTGGAAATCACAAGCTAGTTCCTATGTTGTCTAGACATAGTTCGATGACTACAGACTTAACGATACTACTTATCCACTTCGGTGATAGACTCGTCTCGTGAGACTTATACGTGCAAGCACATGCTCATAACTAGTCTATTGGTGCTATCCTCACTTTTATATCTTCTTTATCTTTTAGAGTTGACTTAGACATTATGGAAGCTTGATTATAGATTGATATTTACTTACTCTATTGATGACTTGTCATCCTTACTTTGCATTGATGAAATGTGAATCATCCTTACATATCATCCTTTGGTGTTAATGAGACTAATCTCACACATTCTAACACTTTCATTCTTGAGTATTTCAAACATAGTAGCTTAGGTGTAAGTGAGACTTGTCTCACTTTCTTTGACACCTCATTCTTTTCAATTCTTTAACTTAGACATCATTGGTTATGTTATTTCTCACGTTAATTATATACTTTAGTGTCGTAGCTTCATATCATCGATTATGGACGATGAGCACTTCATTCAATAAGTTTCATAAGTTCATATATCATTCTTGTAGAACATGTTGGGAATTGTCCCAATGAATGGCATGCTCTTGGATATAGGTTTATTGAATTAGTTTAGAAGCACGTATGTTGTCATTTATTTGATGTGACTACACAAGATTGGTAAATGATTGGTCTTGACCTAAACACTTGGATATTAAACTACATAACCATTTTTGTTGACACAAGCCAATTTTACATGTGTTCATATTTAGATTTGATATGTATGAACCATTAGCCAATACTTTAACCATTTAACATAAATTTATAGCCATTTGCATTCATCCTTTTTGGGATAATGTACTGTTAGCCAATTTATTGGCATATGATAAGAAATACAATGAAGATGTGAATTCATCGAGGTCTTTTTAACCAATCTTAGTTCATGAATTTAAGGATAATGTTTTTAAACATCTTAGACAAACACCATACAAATATTTGATGAATATAACATCCTCATAAGGTCACAATAAAAGCAAGTCAACATTAAGACAAACACATCAACACTTAAACATTTACAGACGTAACTAGCATATCCTCGATTCTGAATTCACGTTGTGAAAAATTAATTCACATGGTTACGATTTCATAGGTTCATTAGACACTCATAATCAAATAACCCTACACATTCATATCAGCCATAACCACATACAAACAACATTATCTCTAACCTATTTAACATTGAAATTGTAGAAGGATAATAGGAAAAGGAAGTTCCACGAGAAAGATGGGAACAACCCTAATTTTTTCAAGATCTCATAAATTAACCAAAGGAAAGTCTTTTGGAGAAATAATTCTGTGATATAAATAAATACCTTAAGTAGAACTTAAAATACAAAGACGACCTTGAACGAAAATTTGGAGAAACCTTGAAATCGCCTAGAACGTCTATGAACTTTCTGCCTCTTTCTTTCATTCGTTTCAACGTTGTGTTCTCAGAGTGTTTGATTGTGAGTTTTAGGTTCCGGAACTGATATTGAATCATTCAACTAAGGATTAATAAGTTAATTAAATAAATAAATAAATGAATTACTAAAAAAAACCTCCTAGATTAACTAGATCTAGGAATACACAACACTTAGTCAAATCTGGAATTATTCCTAACAATTTCGTTTTGACCCTTCAAACTAATTAATTCATGAATATTTTAATGAATTGATGGACCTAGGGTAATTAATAAACTACCCCTAAGTCATTGGAACCATAACTAACCCTTTTGGACAATCCTACGTTAAGTACTAGGATGTTTTTTGAGTTATACTAGGTTAGTGTAACAATTTTGGTTTGAACCCTTTAATTAAATTAATTAAGTTAATAATTTAATTAATAATGTGACCTAGTGTAACTACTAAAGTACCATTAAGTCGTTATAACCATAACTAACCCTTTGAACCATCCTAGGTTAAGTACTACATTGTATTTTTATTGTCTTAACCTAAATCTAGAAATTTCTTTCTGATTTCGCTTTTGTAATTTAAATTAATTAATTAATTAATATTCTAAATTAATTTTTTATGTAACCTAGGGTAACAACTAAAGTATCCCTATGTCGTTATGACATAACTAACCCTTTGGACAATTCTAGGTTAGGTACTAGGTTGTCTCTTTAACTATATACTAGGTTAGTTTCACCCAATAAAGTCTTAGGTTGTCGGGTGTACTAGATAATTTATTTTTATTTGTATTAGGTTATTTATTTATTTAGGGCAGTAGTTTAGGGTCTATAATTAATTAGAGAGATAGGCCCCACATGGGTGTATCCATGTGCACGCCTTCCCCCTAACTACCCTAACAAAATTAGGTTAGGGTTGTCCCCTCTTGGCTGTTTATCTCTTTTCTTGCTCATGTGCTTGCACATGGGCTGGTTGTACATTCCTAAGTAAATATCTTCATGTCCTATTGGGAATATTTACTTATTGTCCCAAGGACTGTCACTATGTCGTTGGGCACTACTTAATTCACATGATTATTTCAAATGGTCATGTGCTATGGTACTAGGCTTGATACTTGGATGCCTAGTACATAGTGAATTAGGTTGACAACTCATAATTTTTATTAGGTTAGGGTCTTTATTGTAGGTACATTTCTTAAACAAGCTCATTAATACTTAGAAAAATTGGCTAACACCCTTTAAGCCAATATCTTCTAATACGCCCAATATTTTGCTTATTTGGGTATTATATAGAAAATGGCTAATACCCCTTAGAAAATTTTCTATACTATGCCTCATATTTCTCAATATTCGGCATTGGAATGACTATGTATCCCTATTACCTATTCTTAAAGACCTTTTGGGCTCTTCATTAGATAGGAGTTTCCAAAATGTCACAATGCTTGTATTATTAATCTAATTGTTTTGAACGCTTTATAACGGTGTGCAATGTTAGAGCTTTCATCATTCTATTTGTTCGACCAAGGAAGTAATGAATGAGAAAGTGTTTAAGCAACATATACCTAACCTGATAACCCGCTAGCCTTACCCAAATCAATAAGGGCTTATATGGGGTAACAGGTAAGGTTTATTCAAGCATACCAACCATGTTGCATTGTGAAATTCAATGCTTGGAGTACCAATCCCTTTGGAGATGCCTAAATTTCTTACTTTTCATGTTAAACACTTTAACAGAGTTACTATTATTAGGATTACTGTGTTAAGAACTAGTAGGGGAACACATGTGGCCGCAATTTTATCTCATATTGATAATACACATTGTACATCTACTACAAGTCAATCAATTATTTTTTATTACAAATCCCCACTTTTACGGAAATAAGATGACTAAAAGACTAATAAAAAATAAATTAGTCTAAAATTAGACCATATTCCTTGTGCAATCGGCCCTAACATCAGTTAGGTTTTTTATTTGACAACTACCACTTGTACTTATTTAGTGGGTGTAACTTGAGTGTATCTAATTTTAATGCCGCTTTCAGGGCAAAAGACTTTTTTCTTACAATTGTTTTGTTTTTGCACTTTAGTCATTTATTTCCTGATTAACATTTTTTTTTGTTTTCTACATGTGTTATTTTCAGCTTATGGAAAATGCAGCGAGTCAAGGCAATCCCCGGACCCACTAAGATCCTGAATTAAGAAAAAGTTTGTGAAGAATGACTGGAAAAGGTCAAAAATAGAGAATAAATGTTTATCCAATCAGAGAGGGTCATCGGAATATTATCGTAACTCAACTTCGAGGAGTAATGGGGGTGCCGAGAAACCTTCAAGATAACCATAAAATCTTGTAACTCGTATTAGCCAATAATAAGCTAAGAAATAAAAATTTATCACTTTTTTAAAGGAAAAGGAAAATTTGGAAAATTTCCTAACTTTAAAATTGTGATTTTTCTTTATTTCAAATGGCCATAAATTCAATCTCATGTTGAGTTAAAGTCAATGTTTATATGGTTTAAAAGACCTTCGAAAGATCTTTCCAATGGTGCCTAGTTTCACAATTTAGATATAGTATAAGGGAGATAGCCCTTTCGGAAGTTGGTTATTGAGGTGAGGAAAGTCCAATTTAAATTTTAGTAAGGTCAAACTTGTCTTTTCACCCATCTATATCCTAATTCATTTTAAGGGTTTATTTGGGGTTAAAATAAGTTGGAATTAAGAATAGAAAAGTTATTTACGCTTAGGGATTGGAGACGAAAAAAGTGAAGAAGGAAAAAGGGAGAAAAAAATAATGATTTCATCAAGAACACCAAGATCTTCTAGCGGAATTCGTCAGGGGTGATCCATACTAAGGTATGTGACATTTTTCTGTGTTGGGTTAGTTCACCCACACACCGACTTGTTTAATTTAGCGAAATTTGAGTAGTTTGAATGACGAAAAGTGAAGTTCTTGAAGAACATTGTTGAAATCTTGTTGATTGAGTTGTTACATGCCTTTAGTTAATGTGATTAGTGTTTCGAGGTTTTTTCTCGAGTCTAATATATTGGGTATTGAGGTTATTAGTGGTCCTAAGTGTTTAGGGGAAGATTCATGGAAGTTTAAAAGGTTTAGAGATGAAAAATGGATAAGAAAAATACAAAACTCCTGTGTGACAGTACGGGTGCCGCGCCTGCCAACGCCCCACAGGACAGGCACTATCCGACAAGCTCTCGGGACAGCCCATGTCCGTCAGGCTATGGCACTCCACGCCTCTCAGAGCACCAAGGAGGCTTGGAGACCCCATTTTTTCACCATATTTTCATACTAGATCCTAAGTGATGTACCCACCTTTCTTTGTTGATTTCAACACTCTAAGGTACATCTAAAGATTATCAAATCATTCATAAACATGAGATGATGAACCTTGAATCCATAATCCAATTCAAGGAAAGTTAAGATCAAAGTCAAAAAGTTAAGAGTCAAGTCGAAAAGTTAAGAAGCAAGTTAAAATAAGTTCTTAAATGTTTTCAGAGTATTAAAAAACATTTTAACTTTGTTTTCTGTCTCAAGCTACAACTTGTGCAAAGAGAAATGAGTTGAGTGAAATTCTCAAAAGTAATAAGGGAACTAATTATACCTAAGAGTAAAGTTATAAGTTGAGCATGAAGTAAAGAGTTGAGTTCATTTCTCAAAAGTTATAAGGAAATTAAGTATTCCATAAGAGTTACAAATGTTTTCACACTTTGAGAAAGAAAGGAAGCTATACTTCAACCAAATACTTTGGCTAGTTTTTAGTAAAGAGGAAATTATGATTTCCAAGAGAGCTTTTAAAAGATAAGTTTGAGTAAATTATCGCAAACAAGAGAAGAAGTTGTTATTAAAAACATGTGAGTTATGTATTTGAGAGTAGTATTGATCAGTGATGTGGGGAAGTGAGTTCATATTAACTCAAGCCTCCATAAACCATGTATCCAACATAGACAAATGAAAGGTCATACTTTTTAGATGATTCCTTAGTGTTTTTTAGGATAGAATATTGGATCCACTTAGTTGTTCAAGTTCTATACTTACATAATGGATAGGGTTGTCCTTTTGGAACGTGAGGTAATACGTTGTACCATCGCTTAGGCTCATAATAATGCTTGTCAGTTAGATAATCTCCCACAAACTATATTACTTTCATATATAAGTAAAGTTGTGTTTGCTATTGCATTTTCTTAACGAACTAAGTTGTGTTAATGTTTACAAAGCTTTATATATATATATATTTATATATATATATATATATATATCTATATATATATATATATATATATATATATATATATATATATATATTGCATTTGTTTTTATTGCCTTATGCATATATATTGAGTTGAGTATTCATGAGTTGAGAAGATCCAAGGTAAGTTCATCTTATTCTTTCGAGCTTTATGTTTTTGTTTAGAATTGAACTCGCATACTCGTACATTCAATATACAGATGCCTGTTGTCCTGCATCGCCTTATGATGCAGACACAGGTAACCAGGATCCACATTATTTAGTGTCTCGTTTATCTAGTTTGAACACTCAAAGTCTGTGGTGAGCCTCATTCAAATATAGAGGAATCTTTTATTGCTTTCCATGTTTTCATTTATCTAATGTTGTGTGGTTTGTCCCAACATTCATGTTAGTATTATAGAAGCTTCATAGACAAATAGTCAGTCAGATTATTCAGTTAGAGTCTCTTCTTATCTTGTATTTTGGATATTCAAATTCTGAGACTTAAGTGACATTTGGCCAAGACATTTTATTTATGTTGTTTTATTAGACTGTTTCTCTCATTATGATTAATTTAAGTCTTCTGGTGAGTTAAGTAAACTAGGCTAAGGGTTCGCTCAAGACTAGTAATGGTCACTGGGTGTCGACCACGTCTAGGGTGTAGACTCGGGGTGTGACAAACTTGGTATTAGAGCATAAGATTCAAGGGTCATAGGGACTCTATGAAGGTGTGTCTATAGATCCTTAGTCATCGGTGTGAAGCACGACACATATATGATTACGAGACTACAATATTTAGGAATTCCTCACTTCTTTCATAATCCATTTCGTGCGCTAGAGTTAAAATCTAAAAGTATCTCTCTAATTTGTGCTTGAGCGTGTTTTAGATACTTATGACTCCACGAAGAGAATCACAAGGTTGGTCAACAGAGAGAAGATCGATGAGTAGATGATGCACCTCAAGGATTCTTGAGTTCCTGAGGATGAATCCTCCTTGTTTTACCGCTTCATACACTAGTGAGGATTCAGAAAAATTTGTGGATGAATTGAAGAAGATGTTCGATGATATATGTCATTGGTGTCAAGGAGTCGAGCTCGATGCATAAAAATGGAAAAATGTTTCTTGGACTTGGTTTGACAAGTGGAAGGAGGGAAGATATGAAAATGCACAATATATAAAATGGGCTTGTTTCAAAAAGGTTTTTTTTGGAGCGTTTCTTTCCCCAAGAACTGAAGGAGGCCAAGGTGTGAGGGTTACTTACTCTAAAATAGGACTGTTTGAGTGTGCACGAGTGTAGGTTGAAGTTCATCCAACTGTCTTTCTATGCTCCTGAGATGGTTAAGGACATGAAGAACAAAATGAGCTTGTTTGTCGCTGGCTTGGGTCGTTCTTAAGAAAAGAGAGCAAAGCTACGATGCTGATAGGCAACATGGATATATCTAGGTTGATGTTTATGTGAAGCATATTAAAGAGGATAAGTCTAGGGACACAGAGGAGTACAATAACAAGAAATCAAAGACTGAAATGAGTCGGGGCATCAAAAAAGTGGTTGAAATCAGCCACAATTTAAAAAATAAAAAAGGCATACACCTTCAGTTGCTAGTGCACCTATGTCCAAAAACAAAGGTGAGTCTAATAGCCAGAATTCATAGAACTTCAAGGCTAGATCATCCCAATCCCACGGTAATGTCACGACCAACCAACACCCCTAGAATTAAATAGTGGCTTTGTCCTTGAAAAGAATTTAAACTAGGCATTTAGCATTTGCCATAACATATCACAAGTAAAAAATATGGAAATTTTAATACGTTTTTTGTAGTGAGGTATACATAGACCTCTCACATATCATACATGTATTTTACTTAGACTCTTTGCATATGAAGCTTACATAGGCTTCTCGTTTAGACCGCATAGACAATATAAGAATTAGTTTAATACTTTCTCTCACATTAAACCATCTAAGGAAAGTACAACTTTCGGGCATAGACTTTATACAAGTACATATTTCCACATATGGATTACAACAAATGTCTTCAAGAGTAGGGAAGAAACGAATGTCCTTAGACAATAGCAATACTATTATATACAACAGATAGAACCCTCCTCGAACTTAAGGACTCACCAACTACTTGGGTAAAAGTCCAAGTCTTCTTGCAATGTGGCCTAGAAGCTCTTAAATCGGTGGAACCTAATATGTAAGAGAAAAAGGGAAGAAATATGGGTAAGTACAAACCTGCATGTACTAAGTATGGTTCCTATGCATAAAATCATCAATGCATTAGAAAAGGCACAATTCGATCAAAATCATGCATTATATTTAATAACTCCACATGCAGAGATATTAAACATTATAGGTCAATCCAACATGATATTAACCCAATACATAAGCAACCCAAAGCAATACTTGTGCAATGCCAAAAATAGAACCCTATAACCCTATCCAAAGCAAAGTATAACATTCAGTTACTTACTACGTGCATACAACAAAATCTCATACTTTATCATAACATGTTTGATTAATAAGATCATATAAACATGACATACATAAGATTTAATCAACTTAATCTTAAAAGAACACTATTACAACCATCCTTAGGATCCCACATGTGGAATGACTAAGAGAACTATCATACCCTCCCTCACCCTATGAAGTAAACTTTAAGACTAGCCCTAATAATAGTTGACATACTTTATTTGTTCATTTATTGGTTTACATTAGAGAAAGAAGTGCAATACCCGACAACATGTGAGCTACATGGAATTCGGTGTTCTCCTCCCACACCCAAAAGAGAGGGTTAACACTTTCCTAAGATGCAACCTCTCCTACATAGTTGTCTAGGTGGATCCACTAAGCTATGGTCCTATGTGGGCACATAGTTAAGGATCAAGGATATTGCTACTAGAAACCTGTACTTGCTGGACGTGGAGGTTTTCATCTCATGGAACAACACATATCTTGGGAATCGAGACTTACTAAACGTAAAGAAACCCATGTGAGAGGCCAGACTTACTAAACATGTGACCTCCATCTAATTTACATGTCCTTTTGGTTCTAAGCTTTATTCTTTTTAGTAGTCATCATACAAGATCAAATTAGTCTCGTCTAGACCCCTATATGAATATCTCCTCATAATAGCTCATAATTAATCATAAGTGAGAACTATTCTTTCACTTTAGAAACTACATACAAGTGAGTAAACCTTTCACTTAGCACTTTATTATAATTATGAGAAAATACTTTCTATCATATAATTATCATACCATACATACTTGCATATTTCATAACCACTTCTACAGTCTAAGATTATGGATGAGGAATAATTGTTATCAACATCAAAAGCACACATTAGACATAGACTCATTACAATATAACTAACTCATACTTCATAATTGAACTAAAGAACAACCAATCTACATACCTTCTTGCCCTTTTTCATTGCCTTCATACTTCAACCACCAATAAATACATAACCAATGCATAACAAGGTAAATTCAATAAGTAATATATATAAATTATCATTATACATACTCATATACTTATCATCTTCCACAATTTCAATAGAATTTCAAGATATAATTAGTTTAGGGAAGAACAAAGGGTCAAGGAGAAATATTTAGTGATTACCAACAATTAACCATCAATACTTAGTTAAACAATGATAAAAGATCATAATTCATCACATTGAATGAAAATTTCTTTTTGAAAAGAGAACCCATGCCTAGATTGAAACCCTAGTCTTGGGGAAGTTTAAAAACCATAGTTGAAGGAGCCTCTTGGGGAAAGGATCCCAAGAGTTAAAGAAACATACCTTAGGGATGATCTTGCCACGAATTTGACATGAAATCCTTGGTGAATTCATACTCTTCTTGAAGCTCTATTGTTTTTCAATGGAGGTTGAAGTTTGGGGAGAGGGAAACTAGAGAAAAGTTAGAGAGATGTGGGTTTTGGGAAACAAGGGGGTGTTAAGCTTTTTAATGTTTATAACCCTTTTATAGTCTTTATATTAATTAATTAACCACCCCTTAACCCCTAATTAATAAATTAACTAATTAACTAACTTAATCTTTTTTACTAAAATGGACAGTAAACAAAACACCATCCATGATTCCCCGTCGACACCCCGCGATCCAACCACGACCCGTGTTAAACGACTTGGTATGGATCAGAGGCTAGATTTTGAAGATTTTGATGATATGGTTAAGTTTCAAGAAACGATACACAACGACGTAGCGTCGTTCAAACGATGGCTTGTCGTTGCATATTGTAAATTTGGGCAGTTTTGGGTTCAATGGATGGGTCCTTCTCAAGGACTTTAGGGTTATCCCTGCGGAGTCGTACCCAGACATTTTTACCATAAACACACTCTTATATATATGTGACACCTTTTTCTTAATCAAATTTAACTAAATTTTGACTTATAAAACCCCATAAACATTCCAAGGCACACTAGCACACATTTCACAATTCTCCAGACGTCATGGTCATTTCATAACGTTTTGACTCTAACACTTCTTAATTAGTTTCAATAAATTATTTTAGGCTTAGAAACAGTGTTTTAAGTCTTAGTTCATGTAGTGAGGCTCTAGACCAAGTGAACTTTCGGAGTGTTACATTATCCCCCCCCCCCATGAAGATTTGCCCAGAATGACACTAACATCATTTTTTAGGGGAATTAGAAGACTCAAGACTAGCAATCCAACCAAAACATAAAATCATAATGAGTAATTAAAAACTCCATTCAACACATAAACATGACATTTACACATTACAACTAAATAAGAATTACCACATATAAGAGCTCAACATCACAACATGAGGAACTATCTTCTCAAAATAAAAATGAGCTCAACATGATCATCAAGAGTCACTTATGCCAACGTTCTTTCAAAACACATTAACATGCTCAATACCATTTCATAAAAGCAACTATACACGAAACACAAAAAAGTGTAAGTTAAGCAAAAGAACATTTTTCCATTAAAATTAATTTTTTTGCATGAACTTTTAAAATATTTATTGACATTGTAGCAAATGAAGACAATTCAAAATTATTCATTATATTTAAAGAGTATTATTAATAACCTAAACTTTGGCTAGAATTTTCAGGAATGATACGAGGGTAACGGGACTTCATGTTGGCCTCGGCCTCCCATGTTTCTCCCTCAACAAGGTGGTTCTACGATAGGTCTTTTACGAAGACCACCTCCTTGTTCCTCAACCTTTTGATTTAGCGATCTAGAATTTCAATTGGAACCTTTTCACAGGCAAGGTCCTCATTCACACCTAAACCTTCAGCGGGAGAATGGATACGGGGTCACCTATACACTAGGCCTACATCTCGTACGATAGAGTGCCTGAAAGGTGCCATGGAGATACTAGAATAGTAGCTATTATTGTAGGAGAAATCAATTAACGATAGGTGATCGTCCCAACTTTATTTGAATGCAATAACACAATCACTTACATATATTTTAGGGTTTGAAAGGTAAGCTGCACTGGATCATCCATTTGAGGGTGAAAAGCGGTGCTAAGCTTCACTTGAGTACCCACCCTTTTTGAAAGGACCTCCAAAAATGTGAAGGGACTTGAGCACCTCTATTCGATATGATGGACAAAGGTATACCATACAACCTAGCCTCATTGAGGTACAACCTAGCATACTCTTTTGCTGAATAAGTAGAATTACAGTGGATTTGGTGAATCAATCCACAATAACCCATATTGAGTAATTTTGCCGATGTGTCGGGGTCAAGCCACTACGAAGTCCATATTAATGTCTTCCCACTTACAAGTATGAACATGCATTATTTTAGTCAAACCAGATGACTTTTGATTCACGAACTTTACTTATTTACGATTAGGTCACCTAGCTACAAATTCCTCTGTGTCTTTTTTTAAACAATCCCACCAATAGACCTCTTGGAGATAAAATACATCTTAGTGGCACTAGGATGAATAAAACATCATGACTCATGAGATTCTTCTAAAATTTGACCACTCAAACCATCCATATCCGGCACACACAAACTTCCTTGCTACCTAAGTACGCAATCCCCCCCTAGGGAGATGAATCATTAAACTTGCCAAAGATCGAGTCCTTCAGCTCCATAAATAAAGGATAAAGATCTTGTTTAGACTTTTCCTCAACCACTAAAGATAATTTGCACTTATGGTGGACCATAAAACCACCATTTGGAGAATTTTCCAACCGAACAACCAACCGAGCCAATGTATGAACATCTTTCACTAGGTCTTTGTTACCCTCTTCCACATGAGAGACTCTACCTATCATTATGCGGCATAAAGCATCCGCTATCACATTGGCTTCACCGGAGTGGTATAGAACACTCATGTCCTAATCCTTTAAGACTTCCAACCATCTTCCTTATCGGAGATTCAACTCCTTTTGAGTGAACTGATATTGAAGGCTTTTATGGTTTGTAAGTACATCAACATTGACACCATGAATATACTGCCTCCATATTTTCAAGGCAAACACTACGACAGCTAATTCAAGGTCATGAGTTGGATAGTTCTTCTTGTGTAGCTTGAGTTGTCTAGAGGCATAGTCTACCATCTTACCATGCTTTATAAGGAAACGACCCAAACTTACCGGAGAAGCGTCACAATACACTACAAAACCCTTGGTACCCTCTAATAAGGTCAATACCAAAACGGAGGTTAAATTATCTTTTGATACTTAGAAGCTTCATTCGTAAGCCTCTGGCCACTCAAACTTAACACTCTTTTAGGTCAAGGTAGTCAAAGGAGAGAATTCGAGGCAAACCCATCAACAAACCTCCTATAATACCCGGCTATACCCAAGAAACTTTTAATATTAATTGGAGTCAAAGGTCTAGGCCAATTCTTATTTGCTTCCGTCTTTATCAGATCGACCCCTATACCCTCACTTGAGATAATATGACAAAGAAACACGACCGATCTTAACCACAACTCAAACTTATTATTCTTGGCATATAGTTGTTGTTCCTTAAGGACTTGCAATACTACCCCTAAATGATCCATATGTTTATCTTCACTCTTGGATTATACCAAGATGTCATCAATAATGACAATCACTAAGAAGTCAAGGTAGTAAAAGAACACCCTATTCCTAAGGTCTATGAAAGTCGTCGAGGCATTAATTAGACCAAAATACATAACTAGGAACTCATAATGACCATACCTAGTTTGGAAAGCCATTTAAAATATGTCTTCTCCTCTTAGCATAAGTTAGTGATACCCCGACCTCAAGTCAATTTTTGAAAAGTAGATTGCCTTTTAGAGTTGATCAAACAAATTGTCGATCCTAGGGAGAGGATACTTGTTCTTCATGATAACCTTATTTAGTTGACGATAATAAATTCACATTCAAAGAGAACCATCCTTCTTCATAACAAACATCACAGGAGCGCCCTAAGGAGAAATACTTGGTATTATGAAACCCCTGTTGAGTAAATCTTTGAGTTGAAGATTTAGTTCTTGCAACTCGGCCTGAGCTATTTGGTAAAGATGTATTGAGATACGTTTCGTATTCGGCAACAAGTCTATGATGTGGTCTATTTTCCGTTTAGGAGGAACTCCGCGAAAGTCATCTAGAGAGAATTCCGGAAAATACCACACTATGGGTACCGAATCCAATGGAGGAACCTCGGACTCAAGGTCCTTGACCCTCACAATATGGTAAAGAAACCCTTTAGAGATTATATTATAAGCTTTTAGACACGAAATAATTTTACCTCTAGGTATTGAGTTACCCCCCTTCCACTCTAAGACGGGGTTCATTAGGGAATTTAAACTTTTCTACCCTTGTTCTACAATCAATGGAATAAAAAAAAGCATGCCACCAATCCATTTCCAAGATGAAATCAAATTCAACAATATCAAGTTCTACCAAATCCACCCATGTAACTCTATTGGAAATGATACAGGAAAACTACTAAGGACATTCTAGCCACAACAGATAGCCCACCGGGAATGTAGCTGAAAAAGGTTCTATTAGAACATCAGGTAACACATTAAACTTTCTAGCTACTAAAGGAGTTACAAATGATAAAGTAGCACCCTAATCTAGTAAAGCATGGACATTAATGGAGAACACTTGTAACATACCGGTGATGACATCGAGAGACTCCTCTTGATCACCTTAGAGTGGAGAGCATAGAAGTGATTCTTCTTAGGAGCATTGGGATTAGGAGCACTTGATTATACTCGATCATTTTACCTTCCTTGAGCCTTCATCATAGGATAATCCCTCTTCATGTGGCCGCTCTTACCACAACCATAGCAATTTCCCGTACCAACTAGACACTTGGGTGTAGACCCTATACCTTTGTTGATCTTTGGAATTGTGGAAGGGATTTGATTGGGGAATCTATTCTTGAACCTTCAATTATCTTGCACCTCAAATCTAGCCTTACAAGGACTTCCACCATAGTATATTGTCCTATTCGATTCCCTACTAACTTGCTTATGTTTTTGCTCCTCAATTTGTTCGTCATGAACCATGATACGAGAGATGTCTATGCTAGGAATCAATATAGCCGACCTACATTTATTAACCACAAGATCGGATATCCCCATAACAAATTTGTTCATATTTTCCCTAGAATCCGCCACAATAGTAATAGCATATACTTTGATAGTTGAGTGAATTTGAGGTTATACTCCTTCACACTCATACCCCCTTACCGAAGGTTGATGAATTCTTGAATTTTCCTCTCTATTTGTTCCAAGGGAAAGAACATATTAATGAAATCTCTCTTGAATTTCAACCAAGTAATCCGACCTTCTCTAATAAGCCTCTCATCCTTCCATTGATCATATAAAACTTGAGCCACATCCTTGAGTTGGTAGGTGGATAGTTTCTCCTTTTATTGAGAAGTCACCCCCATAACATCTAGTATCTTGAACATTTCATCAATGAACCCTTGCAGGTCCTCCTCCACCTTTGATCCAAAGTAAGTAGGGGGATACATCCTCGTGAAATACCTTATCCTTGATGAGGTGGTTCTAGAATTGAGGATCACTTGTACCCTATCTTCCTTAGAAACTTGAGTATCTAACACTTATGTCAAGCTATGAATGACCCCCTCATCTCAACATTAGACATAACTCATTCTTCAATAGGAACTTGAGGGTTTTAAGGAGCCGGAACGGGAACCACCTTATTCAAATTCTCTTCTTCAACCTTGTGAGTGTTGTTCCTTATTGTTTTATTTCCTATAAGCAAAAGAAAGAGGTTAGAAGATAAGGACATGTAAAGTTAAAAATCTAAAGGAATGACATGAATAATACAAACAAGGTGAGCATTTCCTAAGCATCACATAGCCTCTCATTAATTAATTATGGTGACGCTTCACAATCATGAAAAAGACTCTACTTGACATGGTTTAGTGAGAAATCAACCTAACATTATTCAACCTCATGATCTGATATCAACTTTTTCACGACCGGAGAGCACCCCCTAGAAGTAACCACCGTCTTTGTGCTCAAAGAGAACTTAGACTAACCCTTAAGCATTCGTCATATCATATCGTAAGTAAAAAATGCGGAAATTTACAACTTTTTACATAGTGAGGTTTACATAATAGTGAGGTTTACATAGACCTCTCACATCAAATATATGGAGTTTACTTAGACTCTTCACTTATGACACTTACATAGGCTTCACGTTAAGGCACAATAACACATACATAAGAATTAGTATAATACTTTGTCTCACATTATACCATCTAATGCGAATTACAACGTTTGGGCATAGACCTTATACCATTACATATTGCCACATAAGGCTTATAACAACTGTCTCCAATAATAGGGAAGAAATAAATGTCCTTAGACTATAACAATACTACTAAGGTAGAACAAATGACACCATCTTCGAACTTGAGGAATCACTAACTACTTGGGAGAAGTCCAAGTCTTCTTGCAAAGTGGCC
Organism: Solanum peruvianum; assembly: GCA_027705065.1. NCBI lineage: Eukaryota > Viridiplantae > Streptophyta > Magnoliopsida > Solanales > Solanaceae > Solanum > Solanum peruvianum. The sequence continues at coordinate 32,540 of JAKWJD010000400.1, read as the reverse complement.
TAGAAGTTCTTCAATGGTCGGAACCTACAATGTAAGGGAAAAAGGAAAGAAATATGGGTTAGTACAAACACAATGCACTAAGTATGTTTCCTATGCATAAAATCATCAATGTTTGAGAAAAGGCACAATTTAGTAAAAATAATTCAATGTATCAAATAAACCACATGCATATATAAGGAACATTATAAGTCAAGCCAACATGATATTAACCCAACACACAAGCAACCCAATGCAGTACTTTTGCAATGCCAAGAATAGAACTCCATAACCCTATCGAAAGCAAAGTATAACATTAAGTCACTTAATACATGGAGAAAACATAATCTCACACTTTATCATAATATGCTTGATTCATAAGTTCATATGAAACTTGACATACATAACATGTAATCAACTTAATCATAAGAGAACAATACTACAATCATCCTTTAGGATTCAACATGTGCAATGAGTAAGGGATGTACAATACCCTCCCTCACCCTATTTAGTAACCTTTAAGACAAGCCCCAAAAATAGTTAACATAATTGACTTGTTTATTTACCTTTTTACATTATGGAAAAAAGTGCAATAATTGACATGAGGCAATAATTGACACTTGCCTAAGGTGCAAACTTTCATACATAGCTATATATGTTGATCCACTAAACTATAGTCCTATATGGGCACCTTGATCTGCTATACATGGAGGTTTCCATCTAATGAGACAACACATACCTTGGGAATCTGGACTTACTAAATGTGAAGTAACTTATGTGGGAGGCTGAACTTACTCAACGTGAGACCTCAATATTATTTACATTCCCTTTTGGTTCTAAACTTTTATTCCCTTTAATAATCATCATACTCATCATACAAGATCAAAATCTCTTATAGACGCCTATGTGAACATATCTTCATAATATCCCATATGTATTCATAAGTGAGAACTATTATTCATCTTCAGAAACGACATACAAGTTAGTTAACCTTTCACTCAAAACTTTATTATAATCATGAGAAATTACCTTCAATCATACAAATCATACCATAAATACATGCATACTTCATAACCAATTCAATAGTGTAAGGTTAACGATGATGAATATTTATTATCAACATCACAATCACACATTAGAAATAGAAGCATTGCAATCTAAATAACTTATACTTCATAATTGAATTCAAGAAGAACCAATCGTTAATACCTTTTTTCCCTTTTTAATTGTCTGCATACTTCAATAACCAAAGAAAACCAATGCATAAACAAGGTAAATTCAAGAAGTAGTGCATAGCAATTATCATTACACATACTCATATACTTATCATCTTCCACAAGTACAATTGAATTTAAAGATATAATGAGTTTAGGAAAGAACAAGGATTCAAGGGGAAGTATCTAGTGATTACTAACCATTGACCATCAATACTTAGTTAAACAATGATAAAAGATTATGATTTATCACAAGCAAATAAAAATTTAATATTTAAAAGAGAACCCATGCGTAGATTAATACCCTAGTCTTAGGGAAGTTTAAAAACCATAGTTGAAGGAACCTCTTGGGGAAAGGATCCCAAGAGTTAAAGAAATCATACCTTAGAGATGATATTGAAGCAAATTTTACATGAAATCCTTGGTGAATTCATCCTCTTCCTGAAGCTCTAGTGTTCTTCAATGGAGGTTGAAGTTTGGGCAGAGAGAAACTAGAGAGAAGTTAGAGAGATTGGGTTTTAGGAAACAAAGGGGTGTTAAGTTTTTTTAATGTTATAACCCTTTTGTAGTATTTAACTAAATTAATTAACCACCCCTTAACCCCTAATTAATAAATTACCTAATTAACTAACTATCTTTTTTTTTAAAAAACTAAAATGGACAGTAAAACGGAACCCCCCATTCACGATTCCCTGTCAATGCCCCATCAATCCAACCACGACCCATGTTGCAGACCGTGGTTAGGATCATAAGATAGATTTTGGGGATTTTGATGATTTGTTTTAGTTTCAATCAGTAAGACACAACGACGTAGAGTCAATCAAACGGTGGCTCGTTGGTTGTGTTGGGTTGTTTCACATTGTAAATTTGGCATTTTTGGGGTCAATGGATGGGTCCTTCTCAAGGACGTGTAGGGTTGTTATTGGGGAGTCGTACTAGGACGTTTCAACCCTAAATGCACTCTTATACATATTTAACACCTTCTTACCGAATTCAACTAAATTCAAACACTTAAAACCCCATGAAACATTCCAAGGCACACTAGTAAACATTTCACAATTCTTTGCATATCATCGTCTTTTATTATCATTTTGAATCTACCACTTCTTTATTAGTTTCAATACATTATTTAGGATTAGAAACAGTGTTTTAAGTCTTATTTTATATAGTGAGCATCTAGACCAATTCATGAACTTTTGGAGTGTTACAGGCAGTGTGGCACAAGGAGATAGTTGGGCTCCTGCATCTGGTAGGTGTGGTAGAAACCATGCAAGTAAGTGTCGTGATGGCCGGTCTGCTGGCTTCAAGTGCATTCCACAGGGTCAATTTATGTAAGAGTATATTAAGTGTAAGTAAGGTCGTGAAAATCGAGGCAATAGATCCCAATCTTCATCAGTTCCTCCATCAGAAAAGGATGCACCTAGAGGACCTACTTCCGACACTGGCAGCGGAGAAAACCGCATTTATGCAGTCACTATTCACCAAGATCAATAGAACACTTCTGATGTTGTCATGTGTATGATCAAAGTATTTATTTTTTATGTTTATTCTTTGTTAGAACCTGGAGCAAGTTTATCTTGTATAACTCCTTATGTTGCAAATCAGTTTGAGATTCTTCCTCAAAAATTTTGTGAGCCTTTCTGTGTTTCTACCACTTTTGGAAAGTCTATTCTAGCGGAAATAGTCTATCGTGCTTGTCCCATTCTATAAATCACAAGTACACCATGGTTGACCTAGTGAACTTAGATATGTTAGATTTACATGTAATTCTAGGTATGGACTAACTTTATGCCTTTTATGCATTCGTTTTGTTTCGTACCTTAAAACGATAAACTTAGTTTCAAAGGGGTGTATCTATCACTTAGTCCAAGTTAATGAATAATGTTTTTAGATATCTTCCCTTCAGTTAGTTTCTATTGTAAAACAGTTTCCAGATGTTTTTCCGGATTATATACCCGGAGTCCCTCATGAGAGAGAAATAGACTTTGGCATAGACATTATCCCAAATACTCGTCCTATCTCTATTTCACAATATAGAATGACATCAATAATGTTAAAAGAGTTAAAAGAACAACTGAAAGATCTGTTAATTAATGGTTTTATCTGACCAAGCGTCTCTCCTTGGGGTGCTCTAGTCTTGTTTGTGATAAAGAAGTATAGTTTTTTTAGGATCTATATAAACTATCGCCAACTGAATAAGGTTACCATCAACAATGAGTATCCTTTCCCAAGGATAGATGATGTTTTTGACAAGCTTTAGGATGCTTTTTGCTTCTAAAAAATTAATCTCAGATCAGGTTACCATCAGTAGAAAGTTAGGGAATGTGATATTCCAAAACCAATTTTTATAACCAGATATCGGCATTATGAATTTTTGGTTATGGCTTTTGGTTTGACCAATGCACCTGCATCATTCATGGATCTCGTGAATAGAGTCTTCAAACCTTATTTAGATATGTTTGTTATCATTTTGTTTGATGACATACTAAAATATTCAATGACTGAAGAAAATCATGCCAGTCACCTCATGATAGTTCTTTAGATTTTGAAAGATAAGGAGTTATATGTCAAGTTCTCCATGTGTGATTTTTGTCTTAAGTCTATGGAATTCTTGGTCCATATAGTTTCTAGTGATGTGATTAGCATTGATACTTGAAAGATAGAAGCTGTTCGGACTTGGCCTAGACACATAGCTCCAATGGATATAAAGGTTTCTTGGGTTCGGCTGGCTACGGTAGAAGATTTGTTGAGGGGCTTTCGTCTATCTCATCTCCCTAGACTAAGTTGACTAAGAAGACATTAAAATTTCAATGGTCAGAAGCTTGTGAAAAAAGCTTTCAGGAATTGAAAAACAGGTTGATTACTACCCGAGTTTTGACTTTACCCGAAGGTACTCAAGGTTTTATGGTGTATTGTGATGCATCAAGATTTGTTTGGGCTGTGTGTTAATGTAGAATGGCAAGGTTATAGCTTATGCCTCTGGACAGTTGAAAGTTCATGAGAAGAATTATCCAACCCATGACTTAGAGTTGACTGTTGTAGTATTCACCTTGAAGATATGGTGTCACTACTTCTATGGTGTTCATATTGATATATTCACTAATCACAAGAGCCTACAATATGTTTTCACCAAGAAAGATCTCAATATCAAACAATGGAGGTGGTTATATCAAACAAAGGAGGTGGTTAGAACTACTTAAGGAATATGACATGAATATTCTTTACCACCAAGTTAAGGCTGATGTGGTTGATAATTATATAAGAAGGTTATCCATCGGGAGACCACCCATGTTTAAGAAGAAAAGAGGGAATTAGCCAAGGATGTTCACCGACTTGCATGCCTGCGAATTAGACTTATAGATTCCACAGAAGGAGAAATAGTGGTGACTAGTGGGGCTGAATCGTCACTAGTGTCAGATGTGAAATAGAAGAAAAACTAAGACCCCATTTTCTTAAAATTGAAGGCGAATGTTCACAAGAAAAGAGTATTGGGTTTTGAACAAGGGGGAGATGTTGTGTGGAAGTATCAAGGTAGATTGTGTGTACATAGGGTGGATGGACTCCAAAAGAGGATAATGGAGGAGGCTCATAGCTTAAGATATTTCATTCATATAGGCTCCACCAAGATGTACCACGATTATAGAAAGGCATACTGGTTGGAAGGTATGAATGTAGTCATTGCAGAGTTTGTTGCCAAGTCCCTGAATCGCTAACAAGTGAAAGTGGAACACCAAAATCCTAGAGGATTGTCTCAGAATATAGAACTTGTGGAATAGAAGTGAGAGATAATTTATACGGACATAATGACAGGCTTGCCAATGTCTTGTAGGCAGCATGTTCTATTTGGGTAATTGTCGTTAGGATGACAAAATCAAACCACTTTTTTTTGGTACAGACCACTCATTTGGAGGAGGAATATTCTAAGTTGTTCATTCAAGAAGTGGTGTGACTTCATAGTGTTCTAGTCTCCGTTATTTCATATAGATGTTCACAATTTACTGCTCAATTCTTGAAGTCCTTCTACAGAGGTTTAGGTTCAAAGGTGAACTTAGGCGCTGCTTTTCATCATCAGATAGATGGACAATCAGAGCGTACCATCTAGACTTTAACAGACATGTTGACACATTGTGTCATTGATTTTAAGGGGAATTGGGATGATCACCTACCTCTTATTGAGTTCGTTTATAACAATAGCTAACATTCGAGCATCCAAATGACTCCATATGAAGCTCTTTATGGGAGAAGATCTAGATCTCCTATTAGGTGGTTTGTTGGTAATTAAGGTTGATAGGACAAGACCTAGTTCATCAAGCCATGGAGAAGGTGAAGGTGATTCAAAAGAGATTGAAGACGACATAGAGTAGTCAAAAAACCTGCACAGATATGAGGAGAAGGCCATTAGACTTTGAAGTGAGTGATTGTGTATATCTGAAAGTTTCACCCATGAAGAGTGTTATAAGGTTTGTTAGTAGGAAAAACATAGTCCCTGTATATTGGTCCTTATAAAATATTTAAAAGAAATAGCAATGTAGCTTATGAGTTGGAGCTACTACAAGAGTTAGCAGTGGTTCATCCGGTATTTCATATCTCCATATTGAAGAAGTGCGTGGGTGATCCTTCACTGATTATACAAATTATAAATTTTGGCATTAAAGATAGCTTATATTAAGAAAAGATTCTGATTCATATTTGAAATCGCCAAATTCTCAAGTTGAGATCAAAGTACGTTGCGTTAGTCAAGGTCCTTTGGAGGAACAAATTTATTGAAGAAGTGACTTGGGAAGCTGAAGAGGATGTTAAGAAGATATACCCATATCTCTTTGACTCAAGAGAGAATGGAGATCAAGTAGTAATTATCTTCTTAGTATTTTATAAGCAATTGCTTTTGGATTGTTGAGTGTTAAACCTTATGGTACCATTCTCACATAGTCAAAAAAATCTCATTTGAGGATGAATGTTCCCAAGGGGGTTATATTATAACATCTCTTGACTCGTAATAGCCATGAATAAGCTAAGAAAATAAAAATTTCACTTTTTGAAAGATAAAGAAAAATCTTGAAAATTTCCTAAGTTTAAAAAGGTGTTTCTTTTTGTAATTTTCAAATATAACTTCTATATCTATATTAGTTAGAGTAAGTTATTTATATGGTTGTAAAGACCTTGGAAATAAATTTCCAACAGTGATGAGTTTGCATGATTTCGATATCGTATGAGGGAGATATGCCTTTTGGAAGTTCGGTTGTTGAAGTGAGGAAAGTCCAATTTCGGATTTTAGTAAGGTTTAACTTGTCTTTTCACCCATCTATTTCCTCATTAGTTTCAAGGGTTTATTTGAGGTTGAAATAAGTTGGATTCAGAATAAAAAGGTTATTTATGCTTAAGGCTTGGAGAAGAGAAAAGTAAAGAAGGAAAAAGGGAAAAAATCAAGAATTCATAAAGAATGCAAAAATCTTCTAGTGGAATTTGTGGGGATGATCGCGATTCAGGTTTATGAGATCTTTTTTATGTTGGGTTAGTTCACCAACACACCAACTTGTTGAATTAAACGAATTTTGAATAGTTTGAATGATGAAAAGCTAAGTTGTTGAAGAACATTTTTGAAATATTGTTTATTGAGTTGTTACATGCCTTAAGTTGATTTGATTCGTGTTTCTAGGTTATTTATCGAGTCTAATCTATTGGGTATTGAGGTTATACTCATATTTAGTTTTTGGGGGAAGATTAATGGAAGTTTAGAAGGTTTGGTTATGAGAAATGGAAAGAAATTTTGAATCTCCCGTTTGACAAGCCTAGGGGGGCGGAACCTGCCAGAGTCCCAAAAGACAGGCTCTATCCGACAAGCTCTGGTGTGACGTGCCAGCCAGATCCTCTCAGGAAAGCCCCCATCCATCAGGCTCTAGTGCTCCACGCTTCTCAGAGTGCGAAGGATGCCTAGAGACCCCATTTTCCCAAATTTTTAGTACTAGTTCCTAAGTGATGTACCCACATTTAATCTTAATATCATGAAATCATCCATAAACATGAGATCATGAACTTTGAATCCATAATCAAATTCAATGACAGTTAAGATCAAAGTTAAAGAAGTTAAGAGCCAAGTCTAAAAGTTAATAAGACAGTCAAAGAAAGTTCTTTAATGTTTTCAAATGTTTTAAATGAATATTTTAAATTTGTTTTAAGTATCAAGATACAAGTAGACAAAAGAGTGATGAGTTGAGTAAAATTTTCAATAGTTATATGGGAACTAAGTATTCCCTAGGAGTTAAGTTACAAGTTGAGCAAAGAGTAAAGAGTTGAGTTCTTTTCTCAAAAGTTATTAAGGAACTAACTATTTCCTAAGAATTACAAATATTTTCACTTGATGAGCAATAAGGAAATCTATACTTCTAACAAATCCATTGACTAATTTTTAGTAAACATGAAACAATGATTTCCAAGAGAGTTTTTAAAAGCTATGTTTGACAAAATTTTCTCAAAACAGAGAAGAAGTTGTTTCTTAAAATAGATGAATTAACTATTTGGGAGTAGTATTGAGCACCGATATGGGGATGCGAGTTCATATTAACTTAAGCCCACATAAACAATATAGCTAATATGTATAGATGAAGGATCATAATTTAGATGATTCCTTAGTGATTTTTAGCATTGACTAGTGGATCCACTTAGTAGTTCAGGTTCTATCCTAACATCAATGTATAGGACTTTCCTCTTGGAACACGATGTAAGACGTTATACCATTGCTTAAGCTCATAGTGATAGTGGTCAGTTAGAGAATCTCCCACAGAACTATATTACTTTCATATATATATATATATATATATATTATATATATATATATATATATATATATATATATATAATATTATATATATATATATATATATATATATATATGTATATATATATATATATATATATTAGTTGACTTATATATATACATTGAGTGGAGTATTTATAAGTTTAGTAGAGCCAAGGTAAGTTCATCTTATTCTCTTTAAGCTTTAAGTTGTAACTTAGCATTCCAACTCGCATACTCGTACATTCAACGTACTAATGCAACTTGGCCTGCGTAATTTTACTATGCAGACACAAGTAACCAGGATCAACATAATCCTATACCTCATTGATCCATTTTGCACGGTGAGAGTCAGTGGTGAGCCTCCTTCAAATCCGGAGGACTCGTTTATTAATTTTCATGTTTTAATTTATAGAATGTTGTGGGGTTTGAGTCTCTTCTTATCTAGTATTTCAATTATTCAAATTTTGAAATTTAAGTGTCATTTTGGACATGTCATTTATTTAAGTTGTTTATATGAGAATATTATCGCCTTATGATTAAGTTATGTTTTCTAATGATTTATGTAAGCCATACCAAGGGTTCGCTCCAGACTAGCAATGGTCATTCTATGACGACCACGTCCAGGGTATAGAAACGGGGTGACAATAGCCCTCTGTTTGACAATGTTGAAAGTAAAAAATCATCAAGCACCTGATGTGCATGATAATTACAGGGTTAATCATGATGCTTAGAGATCTATGGTAACATAGTTGTTCCCCCATTACAACTTGTATATCCATTTGTAGTGAGTAGCATTGTGATGCAAATGGTTACATCTAGTGAATTGTTTGTTGGGTAATAGAATAGGGAGAGTCTTGGTATCAATGAGAGTCTTTCTTATTTTTAGTGAGTAGCATTGTGATGCAAATGGTTACTCCAATTTTTGTGATATGACATCTATAATACCATTACAGAGCCTTGGTATAAATGAGATTCTTTCTTATGAAAAACTTCTTGTTCATATTTTAGACCGGTAAGTTTTGAGGTTGGGAAATAAAGACATTGTTTCCATGAAGGTTCTTTGGAGGAATAGTTAGTTAATGGTGCTACCTAAGAGGTCGTGGCCAATATGATGTCCGATTATTCTCATCTCATTCCCTCCCTCCCTATTCTTTCTTGAGGTATTTAGTTCCTTATGGTTTAACTTTTTGATTGCATGTGTATTAGTTATCCCCACGTTTACTCATGCATACTCATGAAATACTTGCTTTCGAGAAAATGAGTTATCTTGATTGATTTGTCAACATTTATGTGCATTTGAGTATGAATTGCATATAAACCTTTTTAAATGATGTTTTAATATGTTTTTAGCTTGGAGTTGATTTCCCCCCCACAAATATATACATTTATGTGATCGCATTCATGATTGGGTTGTAAGATCTTCTTCGATCGTCCGGTGATTTCTTGAGATCTATTGGAGGACCAATGTTTCCAAGGAAAGATATCATAACAACTCAGATTTGAAAAAGAATAAAATTGTAGGTATTGGGATAGTGTCTGTATCAATGGGTCTCATCTATAGATCGTAGATGCTTCAACATTCCGTAGATGTCAACCCTAGGTACTGGGAAAAATAAATTTTTGAGTCCATGTTCCAGTAGCCTTTTCACAATTTATCAGGATGATATGTCAGCCATTGTACGTGTTGTAGATAGGTCTCGTATGTGAGTCACAGAATTAGTGAGAATTTTAGGGTCAAACTTGGGTTCTATTAATGACGTCTGAACCTTAGGAAAATCTAAGGTCCTTATATGAGACCTTTCTAAGATTAATTAATTTTAAGGTCGCAGTAGCATTTTTATGAGTTACTAGTACGGTCGATAAAAGGACCTAGAGACTATATGTCACACCCGAACTCGGGAACCCGAATGAAACCAGTGTCGTTAACCTCTCATAGGTCGCAGGCAAGCCTCTTCTTATCTTTCATCACTATCATATAGTTAAATTTGCGGAAAATTTAAAACTTTTAAAACATAGTGAAGTATACATAGACTTCATATGATTATTATGTAGAATAATATTCTAATGAGCTCAAACTAAATGACTATCTACAATCAATTAAGCAATTTAATGAAGAAACCAATATATAGTAATAGTTTGCCAAAACGACCTTAATAGAAAGTTATGGATAGAAGTCTGAAATGAAACACTAGGGACAACATCCATTATCTATGTCTAAAGTACCAAGCTAGAATGATAGGTGTAGCGTCCTCGAACACAAGAGGACCTTCCAAAGTCTGGAGATTGCTAATTAAAACCGCTTCAATCAGTCTTCAATCTTCTCTCTGACCTGCGCCTATAAAATAGTAATAGTATACGATTAGTACAAACTTGTACTAAGTATGTATGTATGCACATAGACACGTAAGGAAAATGCATGATCAAGGAAAGCTCTTCCTATAACAACATGTCATTTCTGGAAAGGGAAGTCACTAGACTTTCTAAATTCGTTATTTGTGAATTATGGTATGAATATGACATATTTTAATGCATTTAAAACACAACAACTCATTTTCTATATTAACATAAGACCTTATAATCATGAACATAATTTTAGAACAACTTGAACGAAAAATTTGAAATTTGCTCCTCCCTAACCTGAGAGCTCTTCCCCTAACACTTATTTTATTTTTCAGTCTTTTTCTTCTTGTTGTTGTGTAGTTCAATGATCTTCTTTGATCTTATGTTTTACTAACAAGTACAATGATTCATTATAGTTCATACCTACTATGAATAATGTAAGTAATCCAAGATATTAAGGAAATGATTTAACTACAACTTGGGCATGAAATATATATAAGCGGATCTTTATTGTCTAGGCCACTTATTTCATAATTTTCATATTATGAAGAATATGGGGCATTTATTATCCATTATTTTTTACTCCCCTTTATCGGCATGATATAAGAAATCAATATAAGACAATTTTTATTTGTCTATGCCCATTATTTAATGATATGCATAATGTGAAGATATTGGAGCATTATTCTTGATTTGGCACAAGCCAATAACTTATTAAAAATTCATTCCTGTCAACCACATATTATTTGACATACTTAAGATCTTGCTTTCTTATCTCATTTTGAACTTACTTTTCTTCTTTTTTCTTTCTTACTTTCTTAAAGAAATATTTAGCATTAAGATCATGCACGCTAAAATGAAATCCAATGTCTGCCCCACACCGAAAAGGGGTGTCTCACCGATCAAAGTGAACCTAGATCATGTAAGCTAAACATGAACTCTAGTGTCTGCCCCATACCGAAAAGGGATGGTTCACCGGCTAAAGTGAAACCAAGTCCAGTGTCCTCCCCAAATTGAAAAAAGGTGGTCCAGATCTAAAGTGAACCGAATACTTTCTTTGAGCATTTAACCGACATAGTTCATGTGAGCTAAACATGAAATCCAGTGTCTGCTCCACACCGAAAATAGTGGTTTCACCGGTCAAAGTGAAACCACATCATACCTAGCTCTATTAGGTGGATTCCAGTGGATAGTTCCTATGCTGGCAACATAGTTCGAAGACTAGGAGACATATGAAGACTACTTATCCACCTTGGTGGTAGCCTCATCTCATGAGGCTTCCATGTGCTTGCGCAAGCTCATTGCTAGTCTATCGGTGGTTCGCTCAACTTCTTTTTCGTTATAACTTTTAGAGTTGACTCAAACATTATGGAGGCTTGCGTCTAGTAATGAGGTTTACTTTACTTTTTGGATAACCAGTCATCCCTTACTTTACTTGCTGAAATGTGAATTTAACCTTACATTATCATCGTGGTGTTAATGAGACTTTTCTCACAATTATGAACGCCCTCTTAACATCTTATTCTGGTAACTTTCATGATTCTTAAACTTTTTATTATGTCATTATTCACGTTATCTTGTTCAATGACATTTGGCAGCTTTATACCACTCTTTATGAACGTTATAAACTTTGTTCAATGTACTTACTTATCTTCATAGTTTAGTTGGAAAGGGTATGTTGGGACTTGTCCCAATGATTGGCATACCCATGGTTATGAATCCAAAGTTACATTGGACATTCTTAATTTGGTATAACTTAGTCATTAGCCAATTTTGTATTATATTTTGGAAATACATTGTAAGCCAATTTTTTTGCATAGACTAATTTTTCATATATTATGGTAATATGGAATATTGTTAGTCAATTTACTGGCATAAGCCAAACTTTCACTAGAAAATGGTCATGAGAATGTCATTAGCCAATTTCTTATGAAATAACATAGTAAGTCAATTCTATTAATCATTTTGGACAATATATTGCTAGCAAAAAATTGGCATAAATCAAACTATTATATTGCTAGACAAGTCAATTAACTTCATGAATGTACTATAGTGATTTCCTCATTCTAAACAGGTCGACATTTAACAATGAACTAAACTTCTTGAACGATTCATATCAACTTTATCTACTCAAACACAATTAGGCATTACAACATTCTTTAAATCATGTAATCAATACCCTAATTCTACGAATCAAATCTATAGGCTCATTACACATTAAAAGATCAAGAACCCTACATATAGTGATAAATTAGCAACACATACCAACAACATGTTCGAGATTACATCTACATACTATTTGAATCGAAAACAAGGATAACTAGGGAGATGGACGTTCAAAAATGTCATTGGGAATAACCCTAGTTTCGATATTCTTGAATTCATAAAACATTTGAAACGCCTCTTGGAGAAAGAAATCCAAGATAGAAAACCCATACCATATGTATAATTGAATCTACACAGATCACCTCGCACGAAATCCTTGAAGAATACCTTGAAATCGCCTAAGAATTTTCTGTTTTTCTTGCGTTTTGTTCACTGTTTTTCTCACGGTAGTTTTCTATTTTAGTCGTGAGTTTCTTGTTCTTAGGAACGGATATATAATAACTTAACTTAGACTAATTAACTTAATTATAAATCATTTAGCTAATTTACTAAAACATCCCTCCTAAATTGAATAGAATTAGAAGAATACTTGACTTAACCGAAATCTTGAAATTGGTTAGTGGTTTTCATTTTGACCAATTAAATTAATTAAATAAGTTACTAATTTAATTAATTAGGTACACTACGGTGATTACTAAAGTACCCCTATGTTTTTAGGACCATAACACCAACCCTTTGGACCATCCTAGGTTGGGTATTAGGATGTTTCTTAGTTAGTTACTTGGCTAGTGTAAGGATTTCGGTTGGACCAATTAAATTAATTAATTAAGTTATTGATTTAATTAACTAAGTGACCTAGGGTAATTACTAAAGTATCCCTAAGGCACTAGGACCATAACCAACCCTTTTGGACCAGCCTAGGTTAGGTTCTAGGATGTTTCTTGAGTTAGTTATTAGGCTAATGTCACCTGGTTAGGTCTTAGGTTGTCGGGTGCACTAGTTAGTTTATTTCCGTTAGTCCTAGGTTAGCTAGTTAGGTAATGTCATTCTACGTATGGAATGGCTTCATGCATGTTGTGCATCAATATACTATAGAAATTGAGTTGTAAAGTTTTGAATTCCTAATGAGCCAGTTATAGAGTAGAGTAGTAGTTCCGCAGTGCGCAAGGGTTGTTTTATTTCATAACTTAAGGCAAGAAAGTTAGTTTCAATGGGGTGTATCTATCACTCGGTCAGAGTTACTGACTCAAGTATTGAGGTACCTTCCCTTCAGTCAGTTCCTATAGTAAAAGAGTTCCCAAAAGTTTTTCCTAATGTTCTACCTCGAGTCCCTCCTGAGAAAGAAAAAAAGTTTGGCATAAATATCATTCCAGATACTCATCCTATATCTGTTCCGCTATATAGAATGGCACTAACAGAGTTAAAGGAGTTGAGAGAACAACTGAAAGATATGTTAGAGAAATGTTATTTTGACCGAGTGTCTCCCCTTGGGGCGGTCAAGTCTTGTTTGTGAGAATGAAGGATGTTTACCTTAGAATGTGTATATACTACCGCCAATTGAATAAGGTTACCATTAAAAATTATCCTCTTCCAAGGATAGATGATCACTTCGACCAGCTTTAGGGTGTCACCTATTTCTTGAAAACTAATCTCAGATCTGTATACTATCATTTAAGAGTTAGAGAATGTGACATTCCAAAGACAACCTTTAGAACAAGATATGGGAATTATGATTTTTTTGTTACGTCCTTTGGGTTAACAAATGCACCAACGACATTCATGGATCTAATGAACACAGTATTCAAAGACTTACTTAGATATGTTTGTTATTGTCTTCATTAATGACATACTAATATATTCAAGAAATGAAGAAGATCACCTAAGAATAGTACTTCAAACTTTGAAAGAAAAGGAGTTGTATGCCAAGTTCTCCAAGTGTGAGTTTTGGCTTAAGTCTTTGGCATACTTGGACCACATAGTTTATGGTGATGGGACTAGAGTCATTATCCAAAAGATTGAAGTAGTTCATAGTTGTCCTATACACACGTCTCCAACCGATATAGGAGTTTCTTAGATTTGCTGGCTACTATAGAAGGTTTATTCAGGGGTTTTCATCTATCTCGTCTCCCATGACCAAGTTGACTCAGAAGACACTAAAGTTTAAATGGTCTTAAGCTTGTGAGAAAATCTTTCAGGAATTGGTAAGGAGTTTGACTTCTACTCCAGTTTTTACCTTACCGGAGGGTACTCAACGTTTTGTGGTGTACTGTGATGCATCAAGAGTTGTTTTGGGCTATGTTTTGAAACCGTCATAGCTTATGCCTCAAGGCAATTGAAAGTTCATAAGAGGAACTACCCAACACAAGAATTAGAGTTGGTTGTTGTGGTTTTCGCCTAGAAGATATGGCGTCACTATTTTTACGGCGTTTCATGTGGATATACTCACTGACCCACAAGAGCCTACAGTATATGTTCCTCCTGAAAGAGCTCAATCTAAGGAAAAGGAGGTGGTTAGAACTACTCAAGGATTATGACATGGGTATTCTTTACCACCCAGGTAAGGATAATGTGCTTGTTGATGCCTTAAACAGGTTATCCATGGGGAGTGCTGCCTATATTGAGGAAAAACTAGGGAGTTAGCTAAATATTTGCATAGTACTGCGAGCATGTTCCTAAAAAAGAGGGATAGTTGTGATTAATAGGGTTGAACCATCACTCGTGTTTGAGGTGAAAGAAAATGAAGATCATGACCACATTTTTCTTGATTTGAAGGTGAATGTTCATAAGAAAAAAGTATTTGCTTTTGAACAAGGGGGGATGGTGTGCTGAAGTACCAAAGTATATTTTTTGTACCTAGGGTGGATGGACTTCAAGAGATGATCATGGAGGAGGCTTATAGCTCCAGAATATTCCATTCATCCGGGTTCCACCAAGATGTATTGCGATTTGATAGAGGTATACTGGTGGGAAGGTTTGACGAAAGAAATTGTTAAGTTTGTTGCCAAGTGTCCGAATTGCCAGTAAGTGAAAGCGGAACACGAAAAGTCAGGAGGGTTGGCTCATATGATAGAACATCTGGAATGAAAGTAGGAGATGAGTGTCACGCCCCTTTTTTTCTCACCAATTTTTATTTTTATTTTTAGTGTTTGAAAGAAAAAGAGTTTTTCCAATTAAAGTGACGTTTTGAAAAGGGATAATTGTTATTCAGAGTCGCCACTTGGAATTGAGTTTTGGTGTTCCAAGTCACCTTATTTAAATCCCTAATAAAAAGGAAATTTGACTTTATTTTTTATGTTGACAGAGGGGAAGGTGTTAGGCACCCCTCGAGTCCTGTGGTTCTAGCACGGTCGCTTTATTAACTTTGATATGACTTAACTTAATTTTGGATATTATATAATTTAAACTTAATAATAAATTTTTGTTTACCCAAATTTATTCTTAAATTATTTGAAACTGACTTATTTATTTTAAATGAACTTATTTTTTTCAGGTCCACTAATTTTAAACTTAAAAAATTCGTTATTTTAGTTTATTTTTGTTAACATTTGTGTGTATTTGTGTGTTTGTGTCTATATATACACATATATGTACATACATTAATGAATGTATATATAAATATTTAATATTTTGAAAGTAGAATTTATATAGGAAAGAGATTTTAGTGTTTGGGTAATTTTAGGATTGTTTTTTTTTTAGTTAAATTTAAATAAGAGGCAAAATTTTAAGAGATTTACTATTAGTTTTACAAAGAAAAATTTTATTATTATTATAATATTATTTTAATGCTACACGTTTTTTTTAATTATCTTTGGTATTTTTTTTCTATATTTTTTTCTTAAATTTGTATAGTAAGTAATAATTTTAGTTTTTGTTGACATCCTTTTAAACTCACTCTTATATATATTTTTTTACTTTATTTTTTTAATAGAAAACTTACGTTTTGTTAACTTTTTTATTATTATTTTATTTCTATTTTCCTTTCTTTCAAGTATATATTACATTTTATTATTTATTTATTTATTCATTGTTCTTTTTACTCTTTTTTTTTTTTTTTATTATTATTATTATTTTGCTTTTGTTATGCCTCCTCCCCCCCCCCCCCCTTTTTTTTTTTGCTATTATTTTTTATTATTAATTGTAGGTTCACGTTATTTTTTTTAATTATTATTATTATTATTATTATATTATTATTATTATTATTATTATTTCTATCTCTTTTATTCTTTATTTTTTCTTATTATCTTTACTTATTTTTTTATATATATATTTTTTAATTTTAACATTCTGTTTTTTATTACTTTTTTTTGTTACACTTTATTTTCAATTTTATTGTAATCATTCTTTTTCCTTTGCTTTTTCTTATTCTTTTTCTGCACATGGTTTCTATTTTTCTTTTACTATTATGTTTTTTTTTAATTACTCTTTCTCATTATTTTCAATTTTAGTTATGACTTTAATTAATATTAATATATTCTCTCAATGATAAAATTTAATAATTTCAATTAGATAACCATCTTATACTTATTTTAAATATAATTTTTAATTCAAATAATGTGTTAAAAAATTGAAATATATTACATATAAGTTTTTTAAATTACTAATCAATCAAAAATTTTAATTTTCATCCTAATCTAACAAGTTTATAAATTTTATTTTAATTTTTTTAGTGAAAAATTACGCTCCAGAAAAACTTTAGCTATTAAATATCAAAAAATAAATTTTGATATAAATTGCATCTAAAAAATAACAGACACTAATAATAATGCAAAAAAATGTATGATACAATCTTATTTTATATTATTTTTTTAGCAAGAAACACTTTCTTTTTGTTTCATTTTTCAGATAGAGAAAAAAATAAAAAAAATATTAACATGCATCACATATTGATATTACATAATAATAACATACGATTCAAAGAATTTCATATTATTAGATTCAAATTTTCATACAACATTACATTTAAATAATGCGAGAATTTAGAGTTAACTCGCTGCGAAAATGGATATCACGAAAAATAACTTCTATGATCTACTGATTTGAGCCACGAATTTGGAACCACGACAAAAAACTCTAACTCTGACCTAATTCTCAAAAGAATGACTCACTTTTCTTCTCTTTGTGTTTGCTCTATATCTCTCTGTCTCCTCTGTGTATCCTCTCTCTTTTTTTCTCTCTGTATTTCTCTTTTTCTCTGTATTTTTTTCTCTGTATTCAACTGAACGTGTTTTTTATAATTATTTTGATTGAGAGTCTGGTGCTAATTAAAAGGAACGTAATAGAGTGGGATTAAGATTTAATTTGAAATATTGTTGAGGGAATTATGGTTGAGAAATAATTAAATAATTATCCTACTAAATAACAATAATAGGAAAAATAGTTTTTGGGAGTTTGAGGTTAATTAAGATAAGGGGAAGGTAATTTGAATATTTAGGACTCTTTTTTTTCTACCATTATTTTTTAAACTAATTAAAAGTTGAAGATTTAAAACAAATATCATAAATTCATAATTTTTTATTATTAAAGTAATTTACACAATTTATTTATTTTTATTTATTTGAAATATAACTTATTTAAAAATTGGTGTTAAATCTTTATATTTTGGTAAAAAATTAGGTGTTCACAATGAGTAATATAAAATTCATCACAGGCTTGCCAAAGTCTCGCAAACAACATGACACTCTATTTAGGTATTTGTAGATAATATGGCAAAATCAGCCAGCTTTTTGCCGGTAAAGACTACCCATTCGGCCAAGGATTATGCTAAGTTGTACATTCAAGAAGTAGTAAGTTTGATAGAGTTCCGATCTCCATTATTTCTTATAGAGGTGCACAATTTACTGCTCAATTCTGGAAGTCTTTCCAGAAAGTTTGGGTTCAAAGGTGAACCTAAGCACTGCTTTTCATCCTCTGGCAGATGGACAAACGAGTGTACTATCCATACCTTAGAAGATATTTTTAGGTCTTGTGTGATTGATTGCAAAGGGAAATGTGATGGTCACATACCTCTCATTGCATTCGCTTACAACAATATAAATCATTCGAGCAACGAAATAGCTCTATACGAAGCTCTTTATGAAGAAAAAGAAGATCTCCTATTTGGTGGTTCAAAGTTGGTGAAGCAGGGTTGATAGGATCATATCTAGTTCACCGAGCCATGGGCAAAGTTAAAATTATTTAAGAGAGGTTAAAGACGACACAGAGTCGCCAAAAGTCCCACATAAATGTTAGAAGGAGGCTTTTAGATTTTGAAGTGGACGATTTGGTATATCTTAAGTTTTACCCATGAAGGTTGTTATGAGGTTTGGGAGAAGGGAAACTTATTCCCCAATATATTGAACCTTATAGAATATCAAAGAGAGTTGGCAATGTCAATTATAAGTTGCAGCTACCACAATAGTTAGCATCGGTTAGTCTATTATTCCATATTTCTATGTTAAGAAGTGTATGCGTGATCATTCATTTATTCAACCAGTTGAGAATGTCGGGCTTAAGGACATCTTACACTATTAAGAGATTACGGTTCAAATTTCGGCTCATCAAGTTCACAAGTTGAGGACTGATATACCGTGGTTTTGATGATAATTTTAATATTTTTCCCTTAAGTTTAGTGTGTGTCCAAAAGCCTTTTTGTATTAATTTTTATGTAAGTTTCTCTTTATTTGCAGGAAAACTGTCTAAAAGATGAATTCGAAGGTTTTTGAGCAAGAAATGCAGAAAAGTACCACGTACGGAGCTTGTGACGGTCCGTCGTGCCCGTGAAGGTTCGTAGGTGGCATCGTAGTGAAGATACTGAAGGAAGATGCGGAAGTATAACCAAGTGTGGGGTTACGGAGTGAGTGACAGACCGTTGTAGCCATGATGGACCGTCCTGGCCGGTTCATCGTGAAGATCAGAGAAGTAGTCCGAGTACACAAGTTCCAAGAGTTCAGGTGTTATGGAACTGAGACCCTCGACGGACCGTTGTTCCTGTGACGATCCGTCATACCTGCCGTCGAGGATAATGAACAGAGCAGCAGAAGAATTTGCAAAGTATGGGATGACGGAGTCCATGACGGCCTGTCGTGACCACGACGACCCGTCGCGAGGTTTGTCGATCCAGCCGCGTTTTGACAAATTTCAAGCAAATAGAGTCCTTCTATAATTAGGTTTTTGTTTTTTATAAATAGTTCGAAAAACCTTGTTTTGGGGTTATACTATTTGGTGATTAGACTTTCTTATAGTTAGACTCTTGATTATTTTATCTTCTTTAGCGGATTAGACTTGGTGATTATTATTACACTTTTGGAGAATTTTTAGTCTTCAATTTATTTTATTAATTGATTCTTGGTGATTTTGTTGATTAATCAAGTGAACTTCTGGATTTTATTCTTTCTCATTGAAGTAAGTGCATTTATATTACATATTTGAATATTGTGATTATGACTATGGGTAACTAAACTCCATAACTAGGGTTGTGGGAACCATAGGCGAATAATGAGGTAAAACCTAACTAAAATAACAATTTTAGAATAGTGTCTTGCATGTATTGATAATTCTTTCGCATAGAAGTCTTTTTAATGGATGGCCAACGTTAGAACTCGCCTTAAAGCTACTTGCCGGAGCAAGGAGGTATATAATAGGAAAAGAATTATCAACAGAGATTTAGTGTATACTATCTAATAGGCTAGTATTGATTGGTACGAGATAATAACTTAGTCAAATATCGAATATGATGCTTAATGAGATAAAGCTAAGGGTTAGTATAGCAACACACGTAGCCGGACCACGGTGCGGAGTGAAATTTTCTAGATGCTGGACCAAGGATTTAGAAATACATAACTTATCACTTTGCATATAAGATACTAGGAAAGAATTGTTATAGTTAGAATTATCAAGTTAGTAACCTGTGGGGAACAGGTAAACCCTACTTACTTTTAATAACTGATTAAACTCAAACAGTTGAATCTGTTAGTGGTCTACCTTGATTAAGCTAATTATTTTCATTCATTTAGAAATAAAAATCCCTCTTTTATTATCTTTGCTTTGCAAGGAAATAATTGACTAAATAGTAGGAATAATAGATTGAAGTTAAGTCTGAACTATTTTCCTCGTGGGAACAATCCCAACCTCATTAATTGGGTTCTTTACTTGATACGACTGCTTTACTTCTTATTTGAGAAGTAAGTTTGAGCGTATTAAATTTTGGCGCCGCTTCCGCGGAAAGTAGCTTTTAGATTAACTTAAACTTATTACTAAAATTTAGTCAATATTTTCTTTATTTTACTTTGTTTATTGTTTTTGATTTTTGCAGAACTGTCTTCCTTGTATTCTTAATACACGAAGAGGAATAGAAGCCTTGTTTCCCTACGATCACAAATTAGAGCGTACACTACGCAACATGAATCAAAACTTGGGCATTAATGATGATGATCCAAACCAAAACATCCCAGCTTCGATTGATGTTCATTGGTCAGTTGTTACCCGATGCTCCGGGTGTAAACCAACAGAGGGGAAAAAATTCCGCTCCACGGCCCCAAGAATACTACAGAGGCTATGACAATATAGCAGAATATGATGGGCCACTTGTCTTGCCCCCTCTACAACAAGGCCACACCTTTGTGGTAACTAGTAGCCTGAAGCAAATTCTCACTGCCAGAAGTTTTTTTTCAGGGCTACCTTCTGAGGATCCACATGCCCATATAGCTAAGGTAAGGGAAGTGTGTATAAGTTGTGTAGGGAGGCCTGACTTGGACTTGAATGTAATAGGGCTAGAGTGTTTTCTCTCTCACTTACAGGAGAGGTTTCTATTTGGTTCACTGAGCTCCCTTATAACTCAATTTTCACTTGGAACCAACTAAGGGACGTCTTCTTAGCACGCTACTACCCGGTCTCCAAGAAACTAAACAACAAAGACAAAGTGAACAACTTTGTGGCACTACCAGGAGAGTCAGTTAGTAGTTTTTGGGATAGATTCACCTTGTTTTTTAGAAGTGTCCCCAATAATCGTATAGATGATGAATCGCTAAAGGAATACTTCTATCGGGGACATGATGATAGTAATAAAGTGGTGTTGGATACTATAGCAGGTGGTTCTTACGGGGAGTGTCCTTATGCTGAGATTGCTGAAAAGTTAGAGAAAATCTCCCGGAACAATAAAGCTTGGAATACTAGGAAGTCAGATACTTGGAGAAATACCTTCGCAGTGTAATCCACTCACAACCCAACCACAGATGAGATTCGTGAAGAGATGGCTTAGATGAGAACTTAGCTTGGGTTGGTATTATAACATATCACCAGGGGGTGAAGAAAAGATAAATGCAGTTAACTACTTGTCTAAACCACCACCACCACATGATGAATGTTATTATGCGGAGGATTCGTATGCATTAAATGAGCAGACGGGGGGTTTCCGATCGAGTGCCCAAGGCTCAAATTAGGAAAATTGGCGCCAAGGTCAAGGGAACCAAGGTCGGATCTATGGTTACTATAACCGTGAGGGTCATTATGTCCGTGAAGGAAACTACAACCGCGACAACAACTTCAACAGGGGTAAATGATAGGAATGGGCCCTATGTCCCTCCTCAAAATTGTGAAGTTACTCTTAAGGATGGTGGAGATAGTATGGCGTGAGTTGAGGATATGTTGCACAAAATGATGAGGAGGCTCGATGCTAATGATGAGCACATTAAAGAGTTTAGGAGTTATTTAGCGGGTATTGGGCAGAAAGTCGATACACATGCAATATAGATTAAGTAGATCGAGTATCAAATGGCCCAATTATATGCGACTCTGACACACACGGCAACCAGGCACTCTTCCTACCAACACTGTCCAAAATCCGAAAAATGATGCACACTGTATGGCAATCACTACTCGGGGTGGTAAGCAAACCGTTGACCCACCTATGCCGTCTAATGAGGAAAAGGTGAGAAAGGATAATGATAAGTGGTAGAGGGTAGTGGTGAAGCAGAAGATAGCACAGGAAAAGATGTGAAAGAAACTATAAAGGTAATTCCCATGCCTAGACCACCACTTATCTTTCCTCAAAGATTAGTGAAAAAGATCAAGGACAGTAAATATCGGTGTTTCGTAACAATGTTGAAGCAACTTTCTATGAATGTCCCTTTGGTAGAAGCTCTAGAACAAATTCCCGGTTATGCCATGTTTAAGAAAGATCTAGTTACAATGAAAACATCGGTCACTTTCGAGGAAGATGATAGAATGTAGCATTGTAGTGCTATTGCTACAATATCTCTCGTAAAAAGAAAGAAGATCCGGGTGCGTTCACTATTCCTTGTATAGTCGGGTAATTAAATTGGCGAAAGCATTATGTGATCTCGGGGCAAGCATAAGTCTCATGCCCCTCTCGATTAGCAAGAAGTTGGGTTTGGGTGACTGATATACCGTGGTTTCACGGTTTTACTAATACTTTTCCCTTAAGTTTAGTGTGTGCAAAATCCTTTTTTGTGCTAGTTTTTATATAAGTTTCTCTTTGTTTTGCAGGAAATTGTCCAAAGTTGAATGCGGAGATTTTGAGCGAAGAAATGCAGAAGAGACCACCTACGGAGCTTATTACGGTCCGTCGTGCTTGTGACGGTCCGTAGGTGTCAGCGTAGTAAAGCTGATGAAGTAAGATGGGGAAGTCTGACCAAGTGTGGGGTTACAAAGCTTGTGATGGTCCATCGTGGCTATGACGGTCCGTCCTGCAGGTTCATCGTGAAGTTCAGAGAAGTGATCCCAGTACCCAGATTCAAAGAGTTGAAGTGTTTTGGAACGAAGACCCTCGACGGACCGTTGTGCCTATGACGGTCCGTCATACATGCCGTCGAGGGGAATGAAAATAGCAGTAGAAGAAATTGGTTAAGTATGGGATGACAGAGTCCATGACGGCCCGTCGTGACCGCGACGGTTCATCGCGAGGTCCGTCGACCCAGCCGCGTTTTGGCATATTTCTAGCAATTAGAATCCTTGTTTAATTAGGTTTTTGTTTTTTTAAAAATAGTTCGAAAAACCTCGTTTTTGAGGTTAGACACCAGATAGTTAGACTACGTATTGTTAGACTCTTAGATTGTTATACTACATATTGGTAAACATTGTATTGTGAGATTATTTATAATCATTAGACTTTTTGTGAGATTATTGATTACTTTGAGATTGTTGCAAGTTAATATTGGTGATTAATCAACCAAACTTTGGATCTTACTCTTTCTCATTGAAGTAAGTACATGAATTCTTATCTACTATATTTGAATATTGTGTTCATGGATATGAGTAACTAAACTCCATAACTAGGGTTGTGGGAACCATAGGAAAATAATGATATAAACCCTAACTAAAATAACAATTCTAGAATAGTGTCTTGCATGTATTAATAATTATTTCGCTTAAAAGTCTTTTTAACGGATGGCCAATGTTAGAACTCGCCTTAATGCTACTCGCCGGACCAAGGAGATAAATAATAGGAAAAGAATTATTAACATAGATTTAGTGTATACTATCTAATAGGCTAGTATTGATTGGTACGAGGTAATAACTTAGTCAAATATCGAATATGATGCTTAATATGAGGTAATGATAAGGGTTAGGATAGCAACACACGTAGCCGGACCAAGGTGCGGAGCGAGATTTTCTAGATGCCGGACCAAGGATTTAGAAAAACATAACTTATCACTTTGCATGCAAGATACTAGGAAAGAATTGTTATATTTAGAATTATCAAGTTATGAACCTGTGGGGTACACGTAAACCCTAGTTACTTTGATTAATTGATTAAAATCCAATTGTCAAAGTTGTTAAGTGTCTCTTTCAGTTTCGTTATTTATTTTCACTCATTTAGAAATAGAAACCCCCCTTTATTGTTTTTACTTTCCAAGGAAGTCATTGACCAAACAATAGTAATAACAGGTTGAAGTTAAGTCTAGACTATTTTCCTCGTGGGAACGATCTCAACCTCACTAGTTGGGTTATTCACTTGACACGACTGCTTTACTTCTTATTTGAGAAGTAAGTTTGAGCGTACAAATTTTGGCGCCGCTGCCGGGAATCTAGCTTTTAGATTAACTTGAATTTATTACTATAGTTTAATTGATTTTTCTTGATTTATTTTGTTTTTTTTTTTTTTTTGATTTCTTTTCAGAACTATCCTCCTTTATGCCAATACACGGAGAGGAAGAGAACCTTTGTTTCACTACGATCACGAGTTAGAGCTTACACTGCGCAATATGAATCAAAACTTGGGAATAAATGATGAGGATCCGAATCAGAACATCCCAGCTCCTGTTGATGTTCATGGTCAGATGTTACCCGATGATCCGGGTGAACATCAACAGAAGGGACAAAATCCCGTTCCACGTCCCCAAGCATACTACAGAGGGTATGATAACATAGCAGACTCGGATGGGCCACTTGTCATGCCCCCTCTACCCACAGGCCACACCTTTGTGGTAACTAGTAGCCTGATGCAAATGCTCCACTGCCAGAGGTTTGTTTTCAGAGCTACCTTCTGAGGATCCACATGCCCATATAGCTAAGGTAAGGGAAATGTGTAAAAGTTGTGTGGGGAGGCCTGATTTTGATCTAGATGTAATAGGGCTCAGAGTGTTTCCTCTCTCACTGACGGAAGAGGATGCTATATGGTTCACGGAGCTCCCATACAACTCAATTTCACTTGGAACCAATAAGGGATGTTCTTTGGCACGCTACTATCCGGTCTCAAAGAAACTAAACCACAAAGACAGAGTGAACAACTTTGTGGCACTACCAAGAGAGTCAGTTAGTAGTTCTTGGGATAGATTCACCTCATTCTTGAGGAGTATTCCGAATCACCATATAGATGATGAGTCACTAAAGGAATACTTCTATCGGGGACAGGATGATAACAACAAAGCGGTGTTGGACACTATAGCAGGTGGATCTTTTGGAGAATGGCCTTATGCTGAGATTGCTGAAAATTAGAGAAAATCTCCTAAAATAACAAAGCTTGGAGTACTAGGAAGTCCGATACAGGGAGAAACACCTTTGCAGTGCAGTCCACTCACAACCCAGCCACGGATGAGATTCGTGAAGAAATGGCTCAGAAGAGAACTGAGCTTGGGTTGGTACTAAAACATGTCACTGGGGTGCAGAAAAGATAAATGCAGTCAACTACTTGGCTAAACCAACACCTCCAAACGATGAGTGTTATTATGAGGAGAATTTCTATGCAGTAAATGAATAGATGGGGGGTTTCCGACCAAGTGCCCAAGGTTCTAATCAGGAGAATTGGCGCCAAGGTCAAGGGAACCAATGTCGAAACTATGGTAACTACAATCGTGAGGGTCATTATGTTTGAGATGGAAACTAACAATCGCGACAACAACTTCAACAGGGGTAACTATGGTAATAGAAACGACAGGAATGGACCCTATGTTCTTCCTCAAAATCGTGAAGTTACTCCTAGGTATGGTGGAGGTAGTATGTCGCGAGTTGAGGATATGTTGCATAAAATGATTAGGAGGTTCGATGCTTGTGATGAGCACAATAAAGAGTTGAGGAATGATTTAGCGGTATGGGGCAAAAAGTTGATACACATGCAATATCGATTAAGCAACTTGAGTTACAATTGGCCCAATTATCTGCAACTGTGAACACACGGCAACCGGGAACTCTTCCTAGCAACACTGTCCAAAAACTGAAAAATGATGGACATTGTATGGAAATTACTACTCGCGGTGGCAAGCAAACCATTGACCCACCTATGCCATCTAATGAGAAAAGGTGATAAAAGATACTGATAAAGTGGTAGATGTTGATGCTGAATTAGAGGATAACACTGAGAAAGATGCTGAAGTTCCTAAAAAGGTAATTCCTATGCCTAGGACAGCACCCCCATTTCCTCAAAGATTATTGAAAAAAATCGAGGATGGCAAATCGGCGTTTTATAACAATGTTAAAGCAACTTTCTATCAATGTACCTTTGGTAGAAGCTTAGAACAAATGCCCGGTTACGCCAAGTTTATGAAAGATCTGCTCATAAAGAAAAGATCGTTCACTTTTGAGGATCATGATAGATGTAGCATTGTAGTGCTATTGCTACAAGATCTCTGGTACAAAAAAAAAGATCCGGGTGCGTTCACTATTCCTTGTACAATTGGGCTATTACATTTTGCGAAAGCATTATGTGATCTAGGTGCAAGCATAAATCTCATGCCCCTCTCGATTTACAAGAAGTTGGGCTTGGGTGACCCAAAGCTCACTGCGACGCGGCTACTGATGGCTGATCGAACAGTAAAACGACCTATAGGGATACTCCACGATGTGTTAGTAAAAGTGGAGTCATCCATATTTCCAGCAGATTTTGTTATTATTGATTGCGAAGTCGATTTTGAGGTGCCATTATTCTTGGGAGGCCATTCCTTGCTACGGGAAGAGCCTTAGTAGACATGGAAAAGGGGCAGATTAAATTTCTGTTGAACAATGAGGAAGTGACCTTTAATATTTGTAGGTCCATGAGGCAGAGTGGTGAGCTCCAATCGGCATCTGCTATATCCTAAAACATAGGTGAGACATCTGAGACACAAATAGAAGAACGTCTAGGTGTCGAAGCATTAGCGGCACTGATAATCAACTTTGATAGCGATTGCATTGAAGAGTATGAGTCATTAGTCGCGGCTCTTGACCGAGGTGATGTTCGGTTAAAACCGAAGAAATTTGAGCTTGATATGAAGAATCGCGAGTCCCCACCCATGAGACCAGCTATAGAGGAGGCTCCAAAATTAGAACTAAAAGCTCTCCCACCTCATCTCAGGTATGAATTCTTAGGAAATGGTGACACTTTGCCGGTAATCATTGCATCAGACCTAGATGAACAACAGGTTCAGAGTTTGGTGAAGGTACTAAAAAGGTTCAAAAGAGCTATTGGGTTGACTATTGCGGACATTATTGGGATCCCTCCTTGTATTGCTCTCATAAAATCCAACTCATGCTTGATCATAAGGCAAGTATTGAGCACCAGAGACGCTTGAATCTTCCTATGCAAGAGGTTGTGAAGAAGAAATCATTAAGTGGTTGGATGTCGGAGTAATCTATCCAATCGGCGATAGTAGTTGGGTATGCCCGGTTTAGTGTGTACCTAAGAAAGGGGAAAGACTATGGTCCCCAACGAAAAAAATGAACTTGTTCCAATGAGACCGGTTACTGGATGGAGGGTGTGTATGGATTACCGTAAACTAAACTCATGGACTGAAAAAGACCATTGTCCTATGCCCTTCATGGATCAGATGTTGGATAGACTTGTCGGAAAAGGGTGGTATTGTTTTCTTGATGGGTATTCGGGGTATAATCAGATTTCTATTGCACCAGAAGATCAAGAGAAAACCACTTTCACTTGTCCATATGGGACCTTTGCGTTTACAAGAATGTCGTTTGGGTTGTGCAATGCACCCGCAACATTTCAGAGATGTATAATGTCGATATTTTCTGACATGGTGGAGGATACTATAGAAGTTTTTATGGATGATTTTTCTATGGTTGGTGATTTTTTGAGGCGGTGTTTGACAATTTATTTGAGGTCCTTAAGAGATGTGAAGACTGCAATTTAGTACGAAACTGGGAAAAGTGTCATTTCATGGTGAAAGAGGGTATTGTGTTGGGTATCGCATTTTAGAAAAGGGCATAGAGGTTGATTGAGCTAAAGTCGAGGTAATAAGAGACTTCCCCCACTGATCTCTGTGAAAGGTGTGAGAAGCTTTCTTGGGCATACAGGTTTTTACCGGAGATTCATCAAAGACTTTTCAAAGATTTCACACCCATTGTGCAAACTGCTGGAGAAAGATTGTAAATTTTGTTTTGATGAATCCTGTCTTAAAGCATTTGGTGAGCTAAAAGAAAGTTAGTGTCTGCGCCTATCATTATTTTTCCGGATTGGAACAGTCCATTTGAGGTGATGTGCGATGCTAGTGGAGTGGCTCTTGGTGTAGTATTGGGACAGAGAAAAAACAAAATCCTTCACCCCATTTACTATGCTAGTAAAGCCCTAAATGAAGCTCAGAAGAACTACACAATGACTGAGCAAGAACTCCTTGCAGTAGTCTTTGCTTTTGACAATTTCTCTCATATTTTCTATGTACTAGAGTTATAGTTCATACTGACCACTCAGCATTGAGATATTAGATGGCGAAGAATGATACGAAACCTAGGCTGATTCGTTGGGTATTACTGCTACAAGAATTTGACTTTGAAGTGATGGATAGAAAAGGAACTGAAAATCAAGTTGCTGATCACTTGTCTC
This sequence comes from Solanum peruvianum, assembly GCA_027705065.1. Classification (NCBI taxonomy): domain Eukaryota; kingdom Viridiplantae; phylum Streptophyta; class Magnoliopsida; order Solanales; family Solanaceae; genus Solanum; species Solanum peruvianum. Next base: position 3,862 of record JAKWJD010000400.1, on the reverse strand, counting down.
GTCTAGAGGATGAAGCTATGAGAGAGTTAGGGGATAAGACTGACATTGATGATACTTTCCCTGATGAACATGTATTGGCTGCTTCACAAGACTTGATCCCATGGTTCGCGATTTTTGCGAACTATCTGGCTAGTGATATTGTTCCATCAGACTTGTCCTTTCATCAAAGGAAAAAGTTCATGTACGATGTGAAGAAGTTCTTTTGGGATGAACCATACTTGTATAGGAGTTGTGCCGACGGGATCATTCGGTGTTGTGTGCCAGAATGTGAAATGTTGAGTGTGTTTGAGGCATGCCATTCCTCACCCGTTGGTGGACATCACAGTTGTATCCGAACCGCTCATAAGATATTACAATGTTGTTACTATTGGCCAACTCTTCATCAAGATGCTCATGGGTTTGCTAAAGCATGTGACAGATGCCAACGAGATGGTGATATTTCAAGAAAGCAAGAGCTCCCTCTAAACCCCATTCTTGTGATTGGGTTTTTTTTATGTTTGGGGTATTGACTTTATGGGCCCTTTCGTGATCTCTCATGGAATGAAGTACATTCTAGTAGTAGCAGTTGATTATGTATCTAAATGGGTCGAAGCCATAGCCCTCGCAAACAATGAGGGAAGAGTGTCACTGCATTCTTGAAAAAGAATTTTTTCTCTCGTTTTGGCAACCCAAGGGCCATTATTAGTGATGGGGGCTCCCACTTCTCTGCAACAGATTGTTCAAGGTGTTATTGGAGAAATATGGGGTTTGCCATAATGTAGCCACTCCTTACCACCCTCAAACTAGTGGGCAAGTTGAAGTGTCAATTCATAAAATAAAACAGATATTGTAAAAAATAGTGAACGGTAGTAGAACGGATTGGTCAAGGAGGCTTGATGATGCTCTTTGGGCCTACCGCAGCATATAAGACTCCCATAGGTATGTCTCCATACAAACTTGTATATGGGAAAGCTTGTCATCTTCTGCTGAGTTAGATCATAAAGCCATGTGGGCTATGAACAAGTTAAAATGGATTGGAGCGAAGCTGCAGAGCAACGGTTAAATGGGTTTAATGAACTCGATGAATTTCTCCCAAAATCCTATAAAAGCTCACCACTATACAAAGAAAATATGAAGAATACCATGACAACAAAATTGAAAAGCGAGAGTTTATGGTCGGGGATTTGGTGCTTTTATTCAATTCCAGGTTGCGCTTGTTTTCTGGGCAAGCTCAAGTCCAAATGGACTGGTCCTTACTTGGTTACCCAACTATTTCTTCATGGAGCATTTGAGTTGGAAACTAAGGAGGGTGTGCGGTTCAAGGTGAATGGACAACGCATAAAAATCTATTTCGGGCATGCTGAATCGGCAAATGAAGTGATCGAGGCATACAATCTTGATGAAGTCTGAGTAATCAAGTGTCCCCAGTCGTGCCGCGACATTAAATCAGGCGCTTGTTGGGAGGCAACCTAATACATATCGTCTTTTTAGTAATGGTAGCATTTTTCTACTAAAGGGTTTTTAAATTTTCAGGCACATCACCAGGAAATTTTGCAGAAAATTACTCTGCAGCAGTCACTGACGGACACATCGACAGTCCATTGCCCTGCGACGGACCGTCGTATACATCCTTCGTACCAGGTACATTTTTTTCTGTATTTTGAAACTAGGGTACATACCACGGACCAAACGATGGGTCGTCACAACTGCGACGGACCGTCGTCGGAGAACGTCGCGTGATTAATGAGTTATACCCGACCCGACCCACGCTGGACCCTTTTTCAAAATCAGACCGTTTAACTTTAACCCCCCCAACCCCTCATTTCACCCCATCCTTCATTATTCCTCTCATCTCCCTCTCTTTTCAACTTCTTTCTAAATCCCTCCCACCGATCATTGCCCCTAAAATTCTCCAACGCCCTAGAGTTATGATAACTATCGGAGCTGTCTGTGGGTGTCTACTACTTGCAAACTAAGTAATTCTCCATTTGCTTTTTCTCATCTGTAAGGTATGTGTCTCTAACTTTATACTCATTTATCTTGCCTTTTTTGTTTACTAGTTAGTATTAAGCTTAGTTCCTTCGCCTTATGTTGTTTACTTTAGACGATTCAGTCTAACCTAGGTTAAAATGTTTGAAATTGCAATGTTTAACCCACATAGGTGATTTTGCCATTGCTAGTTCCCGAGGTAGTTGGGTAGACACATGTAGTTCCAAAACACTACAAGGTTTTATGTGGGTTTCATCGGATGCTTAGGGTTCCCTCAGTTCTGTCACTGTTTTTTCAGAACGAGACCCCGATGACGGACCGTCGTACCCCACGACGGACCGTCGTAGGGTCCGTTGCAAAAGCCCTAGCACCCCTGTCCCAACGAACACATGTGATGGATCGTCTTACTCACGACGGTCCGTCCTGCACACCGTTTTGTTGTCAGAGACCCTGTTTCTAAGGGTCTCTCATTTTTTTCCCAGTGTTCCCCAACGGACACGTGTGACGGACCGTCGTCTTCACGACGGTCCGACTGCACAACCGTTCTGGTTGTCAGAGACCCTGTTTCTAAGGGTCTCTTTTTTTTTCTTTCTAAGTGTCCTTCAACTGACACATGTGACGGACCGTCGTACCCACGACGGCCCGTCTGCATGACCGTCATGACGGTTAAAACCCCTTTCCTAAAGGTCTCCATATTTTTTCTCAATGTCCTACGACGGACCGTCGTACCTGTGACGGTCCATCCTGCATATACCGTCATGCTAGTCAGAGACTCTCCTTCAGGGTTCTCTATATATACATAGTCTAAGTAAAACACGACGGACCTCACGACGGTCCGTCATTGTCACGACGAACCGTCACCAGGCCCGTCGTGTGTCATTGTTTCTACAGCAATGACATACTATTTTCAATTTTTATTTTGTATGGTTTCGCTTGTCTTGTTTGCCACTACTCGTACTAATATTGATCTTTTGCAGGTTCTATCTACTATGGCACCAAAGCAAGACCGAATCTACGCACGAGGGTGATCAAGTCTGTCGCCCCGTCTGCCCGGATGGTCATCGGCTCTGATGATGAGCGTGACCTTGAGTATGTGCCCTCAGGCACTTCCACACCTTCCCGGCTGCACGTGCTCCCAGAGCCACACCCAAGGTGGCGTCCGGCGTAGTCATACTACCTCCCAGTATGAAGCCTCTGGCTCGCTGAGGTTCCCGCACCCGCCCCCACGCTGCAGCGTCGGCCTCGTCTGATGAGGCTGACAGTTTCAGACTCTACATCCGGCTTACCAGCTCAAGTCCCCACCCCACCACTGACCAGCCCAACCGATGGTGTGTCGACGGGCAATTTCAAGTCTACTCCGACGCCATGTTCCCGACTGATAAAGGAGTGATGACTCGAACACTCACTTTGGAGCGGCGGGTACTTTTAGGGAGTCTCTTGATGATGCGTGAGATCCACAACCTCTTCACCAGGCATCGCTTGGAGTGGACAACACGTCCGTTGGGAAGATACCGCGAAAAATGGTCTGAGGGTTCTACGCATCCTAAGTACGACTCTCCGATCACAGATCGATAGGCGGGCGCCCCCGCCCCGCTAAACGGACCCACTGGAGCAGGTCCGAGTCCAGGGCGTACAGATTGACATTTCCCTGCCAGCCACCATCCGCCGTTTCTATACGGCGAGAGTGTTGTCCTACCTCACTGCCTGTTTGACTACCGCTGGCAATAGTTAAGGATGGCCAGTTCTTGCGCGAGCCATCACAGAGAGATACCACCAAGAGGTGGATGGCCCTCACATGTCAGTAGATGGAGAGGGTGCCGATTTGGTGACTGAGCCAAGGGGGCCATCAAGAAGGCCAACCTCACGTTCACACACAAGTTTCTTATGGCGCTTG
>JAKWJD010000399.1:0-59895 GCA_027705065.1 Solanum peruvianum | reverse complement strand
GTAATATATTTAGTTGCACATATAGCAAATCTTTTATATAATGTTTATCAGACATACCACAATATTACTGTTACACTTCGTTTGTTGGAAAGTGTAAAGGAAAAGGAAAACAAATACTTTTGGCACTGAAGGGGGTTCTAAAAGTCCAACGTATGAATCGTAGGAAGGGAATCATTAACATAAACATGAGTTTTTTAAATTTCAAGTGTGGGTTCCGTAGAAAGGTTCTAGACTTAGTGAAATTTTAAAGTAAAACATGGGTATTTTAAAGATGGGTTCTATAAACCATATAAATTTCGATAGACAGTAAACAGGTCATGGAAAGTAAGGTGAATGTTTTATTTTTTAAGTTGGTTTTGGGTTGACAAGTACACACCATAGGAAATTCTACGGACTATAGGTCAAAATCTAGGAATCATCCAACTGTTATTTTAAGGGTATTTAGATTCTCTAATCAATAATTTTTTGTACTTTGTTTTTGACCCCTATTTATAAGTCCTATAACTACCCTATAACCTAAAACTATCTTAGTGCTCTCAATCACTCAAATTGCCAATTTGCATTCATCTTCTTCAATTCTCTCTATCCATCTATCACTCTCTCTGAAGTTCACGGAAGAAAAAGCTAGTGTTTCTAAATTTCGTCTTTTTTTTCACATTTTTTTTAGGATTTTATACTCAAGGTATGTTGTGTTTTATCAATGGGTTCCATTCACCTATAGAGTCCTTAAGTTTTCTCAATTATCCATGTTTTATTTCATTAATTATTAGATTTTCTTTCAACTAATGGGGTACTAGTTGTGTGTTGTTCAGTTATGTAATTTGTTTTTATTATTATGGTTTTGGTTCAAATACATCTTTTCTAGTTGATATCACATGAACACATGTATTGATCATCATATTTTACTATAAACTCTCAAAGAAATGAATTGATGAAAAAACTATCAATCTATATATGATGTTTTTAGGAAGTTATGCATGATATGATCTAGGTTGCATTAAATAAGAAGGCTAGACACATCGGTGACCCCCTAAACTTGGCACCAATTTTTATTTAGACACCCTAATTAAGTTGATGTTCATTTTATACACCTTATTTAGGGTTCTGTTGTGTCATTTTGACACTTTTGCTGACATGTCAAAGTGAGTGTAAATCACTCAACAATAGCGCGTAAAAAACTTAATTTAGGTATTTTTAATTTTATTTTCTCTTCTTCTTATTCTCCATTTTTAAGGTCACCACCCCTTATCTTTTTTCAAAGTTTTAATTCCTTCAATTGAGGTCAATTTTTTATTCAAATTCGTTTTTATGTCATACTGTTCCTCATTGTATTACTTATCTAAATCTACCATCACCTCCCTCCAATTTTTGCCGGAAAAATGTATACCAACACATGTTTGATATTTATTTTCTTTTTCTTTCTTCTTCTCCCTCATTTCATCCAAAAAAAAATACAAAACTAAAAAGAAAGAAGACGAATAAATATGTAAAATAGTAAAAGAAAAGAATATTTATTTTGAAAAAACACAAAAGAGATTTTAAGTCTAATGAAATAACATATATTCTTAGAATAATATTTAAAATTTATTTACTAAATAGATTTTGTAATTATTTTTAACCGAAAATAACATATGTCATATGTAAATAATAAATTGATTGTTTGAGATGTCATTAACGAGTGTATTACACTCTCCTTTAGTTTTTTTTTTAATTTATTGTAAGAAAAGTGTTAAAATGACAAACAGAACTCCGATATGAGGTGTCTAAAATGAATCGTCTAATTGAGGTGTCTAAGTGAAAATCAATGCCAAATTTTGGAGGCCACACGATGAATTTTGCCAAAAAAGTATATATGAAATTATGAAAGGATTTTGTAACATATCAAGGAATCATGGTTGGTGTTAAAGATTTTCTCAACATGCTTCATTCAAGATTTAATGAGCTACTCTATTATATTTTAGGCTTTGATTAGTAATATAATTGTTCTCTTCCATGTATGAAATGAAAAATTATGAATCTGACTATTCCATTGGGATATAACTAGCTCTTAGCTCTAAGAGAACTTTGAGGTGGAGGCTCAAATACGATACTTTCTAGTAAAAAACCTCTAGTTTCAAACTACATGCCCTATCGGATTTTTAAATAACATAGCTAGTGAATCTATAAAATCTACAAGAATAATGCACTACTAAAATACTATCAACAAATAAACGCCCAAAGAGATGAACTGCGTTGCTTTTTTGGTCAAAATTGATGGAAAAAGCGACGCAATCATTCCTTCGTTTTTTGGCTCGACACTTTTAAAAAAGCAACGAATTGCATCTCAGAAAAACGATGGACTCTGTCATTTTCCTTAAAGAATATTTTTTTAAAAAGCGACGGACCCTGATGCTTGTAAAAAAAAATTCATAAAATGTGATGCAGTCCATCGCTTTTTTGTTAATTTTTTTAAAAAAAAATCCAAAAAAACCTGGCGGACAAAAAGACCTTGTCCATCACTTTTCTAAAATTTTATTTTGAAAATCCCAAAAAAGCGACGGACAAAAGGACATTCTACATCGCTTTTTGGGATTCTTAATCAAATGAAACCCAAAAACGCGATGCACAAACACATGTTGTCCGTCGCTTTTCCTGCATCATTTTTGACAGCAGAAACCTGCGGTTCTACTACCCACTGAAAATACAATTCAAATGTACACTATTAACCCAATCAAACACACTCAATTTAAACATTCTAAACAAAATATAATAAAAAAACTTAAAATAAACATTAAAAAAGAATCTAAAAAACATATAAGTACTGATAAAGTCTTTAAAAAATTATTTCAAAATTTGAAAAAGTTCATAAATGACCAAATATCTAAACTAAGGAGTGCATCATACATAATCATACTCATCACTCTCATCGTCGTTGTAATCGGGAGCCGAAGTAGTATGTTGACGAGCAAGGGTCATTACATGTTCTTTGATTTGCCTAACAGTTAATGCTTTCTTGTTCAACTACTCTTCTCTGCTCAACTCTGCCAGTTCCGACGTAAGTTAGCTATTTGATCCGGCATTGCAAAGATTTGCACAACATCAAGTGACTCGACTTGATTTGATGATTCAATTCCTTCTAAGCCTTACTGAAGTCGTCTTATATGTTTTGAGGGTATAGACCATATCATACAACCTGTTTACCCCCTTACAACTTTTTCTTTCCAATCTAGATGGACAGTTCTGGTCTAATTGGACCGAACGATCAGGATTCTCAAAGACGTAGTGCTGAAAGTCTTATGTATATTAAATATAAATTTGACAACACACATATCAAATATATTTTACAATTAATATATGTAATTCATATTAAAAAACTTATGAAAGTTTTTTTGGCTCTTTCCTCCACCCACACATCCGGATCTGACTCATTTTATTTCTTCTATAGCAGTGGGTCCAAATTCATTTATCTAAAAATAAAAATGGAAATTTAACGATTTATATGAATCACTAATTATATATTAAAAGATTGAATTACAACTTGCCAACTATCTTGCAATTGTTTCAACGGACTTTGCACCTCCTGTATGCAACGAGCTACCCTTAAGACTGCCTCTAGCATTTCTTTGCTTGGTCTTATATTGCCTTAAACTTGTCTGTGTTCCAATCAGACCTAGTTCATCAAAACATGAGGCAACATACAATCTGGACGTTCAGCGCTATCCCAAACTTTCTTTAGCCAGGAAGACAGTCTGGCGGAAACCTTCCTCTCATATGGGGTCAAAATGACATGATTGTGCCTCGCATCCCTAGTACACATAGTCTGAATAATAAAATTGAATAATGTTAATTAGATCAATCGTAAAAAAAAGTAAAGTATACTAAACTTAACTTAAAAATATACCTTAAAGGTATTAAACATCGCTTGGCGTATATTCTTTGGGATCTGGCTCCAAAAGTGATAAGCTTGTGTAAAGCATCCTTTGTCGGATGTCACCTGCAAAACACATAATAAGTATGTTAGTTTATGAACAATATATTAAAGTATAAGAAATAAATAAAATAAAATAACAATTAATAACAAGACAAATTTATGATGCTCCACAGACTCAATCATGACTCTACCAAAATAGAATTATTAGTAGTCCTAAAATCTGAATAATAAATTAAATTAGTCCTAAATTCTAAAATCAAACTACCCTTAAAATCACAAATTCAAACTAGTCCTAAAATTGCAAAATCCAACTATTTCTAAAATCCTAAATTCAAACTAGTTACCTATTCCTAATCCCAAATCAAATTATTAGTCCTAAATCTCAATAACAATCAAATAAAATCATATGTACAATTCCAAAGTCAAACTAATCAACTCAAAAAATACCGAAATTCAAACAAATTCTTAGATACCCTAATTTTAAAAAAAAAATAACATTAAAACTTTCAATTTACAATCAAGAAACACAAATTAACAATTAAATAATCGGAAAAGGGCCTAAAATACCCTCAAAATATTTGAAATGGTATAAAAATTTATCCTCCATCCATCTATTGGCTCCAAAATACCCTCCCCACCCACCTATTGAGTTCAAAATACCCTTGTCATCCACCTTTTGGTTCAAAATTGATCATTTATTAAAGGTTTTTATTTAAACTATTTAAATATTTTTTTAAATACGTGGCGCTCAACTATTTTATAGTTTAACTTATTAAATAATTTATAACTCAATCCACTACCCACCCATTACTAATTAAACCGCTCTAAATTAATAAACCCGTCACATTATTAATGCAACAACAGAAAAGCTACTGCCAATTAAGTGTTTTTACAAATTTGAGGCGAAAATATCTATAGAAGTAAATTATCATACATTTAATTGTCTAAATAAAAATTACCGATAAACTTAAAATTCTAAGTATGTCATCTTAATTATTTTTACGTCTCATTATGTGATTGTTACTGATAGGTAACTTTTTTCAAAATAATATTTAAGTTTAATACAAATCATAAATATTTATTAAAGGTTTATAATTAAACAATCATTAATTAAATTATATAAAAAATTCATTAAGTTAATTAGGAGATTCCTTTTTTACCTTTAATCATAAACTTCTAATTCAATCTTGAAAGAGAATCCTATTGAAAATATCCTCCTAACTGAGCGGCTCAACCTTAATTTAGTTGGGGCTTCGATTCAGACTCGAATAATTTTGAATATCATTTTAGAAATCTATAATTTCATCAGTTTTAGTAGTGTTTATGATGATTTTGATATTATAATTGGATTATTAATTTGGTGGGGTTTAGTTAGTAATGAATGGATCGTGGGTTCGTTCATAAAATTATATTATTATAATTAAACTATAACCAATAGTTGAACCTTCAAGTATTTAAAAAAAATTTAAAGAGTTTAATTTGATTTTGGAACCCAAAGGTGGAGGACAAGGATATTTTGGAGCCAATATGTGAATGAAAAGGACATTTTGAAGCTAATAGGTGAATGAAGGGTAATTTTGTACCATTTTCAATACTTCAAGGGTATTTTAGGATCTTTTCCGTTAAATAATTACTAATGCAAACTAACAATCAATCAAACATAAAACAATATTCAGTTAAATAGAAATTCAATACATGTAACAAAACGTAAAAAACCCTAAATCAATTACTTACTAATTACTTAACAATCAATAAAACACTAATTCAATAATCTAACTAATAACTCAATACTCAAATTGAAATAAATTAAAATTGAAACTATAAACCCTAGCCTTCAACTAAAGGAGAAAAGAGCAGTGCGTCGGCGGTGGATAGCAATGGCAGTGTGGGCAGGGGCAATGGATGCGTGGTCGGTGCCGATATCACTTCGTCGAAGTCACTTCGTCGAGGGAGAGGAAGATAGACGGAGAAGAAGAGAGAAATAAGATGTTACGACCCAAAAACCGGGCCGCGACTGGCACCCACACTTACCCTCATATGTGAGCGAACCAACCCATCTAAACCTTAACATTTCAATGTAATATCGACAGGAAAGTAATGCGGAAGACTTAAACTCATTAATAAAAACCAATTCAATAACTATTAATATTCAACATCTATTATTCCCCAAAATCTGGAAGTCATCATCACAAGAACATCTATAATCAAATGACTAACTAAGAGTATTCTAAAAGCTAAAAAACATAAGAAGCTAGTCCATGCCGGAAGTTCAAGGCATCAAGACTTGAAGAAGAAGATCCAGTCCAAGCCAGAAGCATTAGCTCACCCTGAATTTCCGATGTAGTAAAGACTAGCTTGAATTACTGTTGAGTCGAAGACGACGGCACGTTTGCTGCACTCCACAAATACAAAGAAGAAAACATAAAAGTAGGGGTCAGTACAAAACACGGGTACTGAGTAGATATCATCGGCCAACTCAAAATAGAAGACAATATATTAAGCAGTATCATAAAATCAACTATGATACTCAACATGTAGCAACAACAAGTACTATATCATTAACAATACCGTCAAGTTCACACATGAGGACTCAAGCCTCAATACCATACTCATTTTGGAATTAGATTAATTAAAGTGAGTATATTAGCATCTTTCAGATTCATTATGTTTATTCCCCTCGTGTCGGTACGTGACACTCCGCTCCATATACTATCCTGGTGTCGGAACGTGACACTCCGATCCTCATTCTATCCTGGTACCGGGACGTGGCACCCGATCCATATACTATCCTGGGTCGGAACGTGACACTCCGATCCTCATTCTATCCTGGTACCGGAACGTGGCACCCGATCCATATACTATCCTGGGTGTCGGAACGTGACACTCCGATCCTCATTCTATCCTGGTACCGGAACGTGGCACCCGATCCTCTATCTCTATCCTGGTACCGAAACGTGGCACCGATCCCCTAATATCACCACTTTCGTTCATCAAGCCTTCTTTTATACCAAGGCATCATCATTAAACCAAAGTAGATTAGGGTTTCTTTTCAAGATTGGGATCAATAGCCTCATCATGCTTATTTATTCACAATTTCTAAATCATATTCATGCAAGCATACAATTAAGCACATAGAAGGGTTACCAATATTACTAACACATTATCATTCGCTATTAAGAGTTTACTACGATATACTGTGAAAACCATACCTACCTCCACCAAAGAATTGATCAAGCAAGCAATTTCCCAAGCAGCGTTTCTTCTCCTCTTTGTTCGATCGACTCGCCTCTCTCTTGCTCTTTCTATTTTCTTATTTAAACCTCTTTCTTTTATCCTAATTACATATAATTAAGAATGAAAGATGGCACTAATAACCCACATTTATCTTAAAGTTACCTCTTTTAACCCCAAGTAATTAGACTTATAAACCTAACCTCTAACTTTATAATTAAAGTAGGAATAGTCCAAAACGTCCCTTAAAACGTGTAAAGAAATCTGACTCCTCTGGGATTACGCAACCTGTGACGGCCCGTCGTGCCTGCGACGGTCCGTCATGCAGGTTCGTCAGGGACTCATTGTTTAAGGAGTCTGTGACGGCCCGTCGTGCCTACGACGGTCCGTCCTGCACTTCCGTCACGACGTTCAGAGAATGTTCCCTGTACCAACTTTTCAAGAGTTGAAGTGTTTTGAAACGAAAGCTCACGACGGTTCGTCGTACCTGTGACGGCTCGTCTGCAGGTTTCTCACAGAGTTCAGAGAGTCGATTTTCAGTACCCATTTCATAATTTCTAAGTGTTCTGAAACGAGACCCTGCGACGGTCTGTCGTGCCCATGACGGGTCGTCGTGGGTTCCGTCGTTTCAGCCAGTTTTCCAGAAATAAAATATGCTGCTCAAAACGACTAAACAGGTCGTACAATAGATACCAATTTACCCATCGTTCGTCCTCGAATGATCATAAGAAGAAAAACAAGGGCGAGAAGGAGTACCTGAATCTTTAAATAGATGTGGGTATCTTTCTTGCATATCTGCCTCCTTCTCCCAAGTGGCTTCTTCAACCGGTTGATTCTTCCATTGCACCTTGATGGATGCAATCTCCCTTGACCTCAACTTGTGAACTTCTCTATCTAAAATAGCAACAGGCTCCTCCTCATAAGACAAATTTTCATCAAGCAAAAACTGAATCCCAACGGATAATGTAGTTTACATCCCCATGGTATCTTTTCAACATAGACACATGGAATACCGGATGTACTCCGGACAGCCCTGGGGGCAAGGCTAGCTCATAAGCCACCTCCCCTACCGCTTAAGTACTTCAAATGGCCCAATGTACCTCGGACTTAACTTACCTCTTTTACCAAACCGCATCACCCCTTCATTGGCGAAACTTTCAACAAGACTTGTTCACCCTCCATGAACTCTAAGTCTCTAACCTTTCGATCTGCACATTCTTTTTGTCTACTTTGCGCCGCTAGAAGCTTTTCTTGAATTGATTTCACTTTCTCTATCGAATACCTCAAAAGATCAGTGCCCCAAGGTCTAACCTCAAATGCATCAAACCACCCAATGGGAGACCTACATCTCCTACCATACAATGCTTCCAATGGAGCCATATCAATGCTTGAGTGATAGCTATTATTGTATGAAAACTCCGCTAAGGGTAAGAAGTTATCCCAATGACCACCAAATTCTATCACACATGCACGAAGCATATCCTCCAACACTTGAATCGTTCGCTCAGACTGACCATCGGTCTGAGGGTGAAATGCGGTACTAAGGTCCAACCTAGTACCCAATTTTGCATGCAATGTTTTCCAAAACTTAGAAGTAAACTGCGTACGATATAATGGAGAGTGGGACTCCATGCAACCGAACCACCTCGGAGATATAGATTTTAGCTAACTTCTCTGCATTGTAAGTCACCTTGACCGGAATGAAATGAGCAGACTTAGTTAACCTATCAACAATCACCAAAATAGAGTCATACTTACCCATTGTCTTTGGAAGACCAACCACGAAGTCCATTGCGATTCTCTCCCACTTCCATTCAGGAATGGGCATTCTCTGAAGTGTTCCTCCGGGCCTCTGGTGTTCATACTTTACTTTTTGACAATTCGGACTTTGGCAACAAAATCAACACTATCACGCTTCATTCTACTCCACCAAAAGTGTTGCTTTAGGTCACGGTACATTTGGTTGCACCCGGATGTATAGAGTACCTTGAACTATGAGCATCTGTCAAATAGTGGTGATCAAATCATCGACGCGGGGTACACATACCCTTCCCTAATCCTCAAAAACACCTTCCTCATCGATTGTTGCTTCTTTAGACTCTCCTTGTAGCACTTTATCTCGGATCGAATCAATTTCTCATCATTAAACTGATTTCCCTTGATCTTGTCAAGGAAGGAAGATCTTGCCTCCACACAAGCTAACAATCCTCCCTTCTCATTTACTTCTAACCTCATAAGGTCATTAGCTAAAATCTGCACTTCTCTAGCCAATGGGGTCTAGAAGCTTGCAAGTGAGCTAGACTTCCCATGCTTCCCGCCTTTCTACTTAAAGCATCTGCCACAACATTCGCCTTCCCCGGATGATACAAAATAGTGATATTGTAGTACTTCAGTAGTTCCATCCATCTCCTTTGTCTCAAGTTCAAATCTTTCTGAGTAAAGACATACTGTAGGCTACGATGATCCGTATAGACTTCACACTTAACCCCATATAAATAGTGCCTCCATTGCTTCAATGCAAATACTACCGCGGCCAACTCCAAATCATGGGTCGGATAGTTACGTTCATGCACTTTTAATTGTCTTGAAGCATAAGCAATCACGTTCTTCTCTTGCATTAGCACTGCACCCAAACCCGAATAGGATGCATCACAATAAACAATGAAGTTCTTACCCTCTACCGGCAAGGTGAGGATAGGTGCGGTAGTCAACAGAGTCTTGAGATTCTGAAAGCTTTCCTCACACTCATCCGACCATACAAATGGAACATTTTGCTTAGTCAAGTTCGTCAGTTGGGAAGCAATAGAAGAGAATCCCTTGACAAATCGGCGGTAGTAGCTAGCTAACCCAACAAAGCTCCTTATTTTTGACACATTAGTAGGTCTTACCCAATTCTTCACTGTCTCAATCTTAGATGGATCTACCATCACTCCATCCTTAGAAACACATGCCCCAAGAAGGACTGCATCTAGCAAAAACTCACACTTAGAGAATTTGGCATAAAGCTTTTTCTCCCTCAACATTTCCAATACAATCTCAAATGCTCCTCGTTCCTTCTTACTCTTAGAGTATATCAGTATATCGTCAATAAAACACGATCACAAAGAGATCCAAATATGGCTTAAAAAATCCCATTCATCAAGCTCATGAAAGCAGCGGGGGAATTCGTAAGACCAAAAGACATCACTACGAATTCATAATGCCCATACCGAGTTCGAAAATCAGTCTTTGGCCCATCTGTTGCCCGTATTTTCAATTGATGATAACCGGATCTCAATTCAATCTTAGAGAAGACACAAGCACCTTGTAACTGATCGAACAAGTCATCAATGCGAGGGAGAGGATACTTGTTCTTAATAGTTACCTTGTTCAACTGCCGGTAGTCTATGCACATCCGAAAAAACTCCCATCCTTCTTCTTCACAAACAAAACCGGAGCACCCCAAGGAGATGCACTTGGTCTAATGAAGCCTTTGCTCAACACTCTGAAGTTGAGCCTTTAAGTTCTTAAACTCTCTAACTCGCGGGAGCCATTCTGTAAGGGGGTACAGAAATAGGGCGAGTGCCCGGTTCAAGATCGATACAGAAATCAATATCCCTATCTGGTGGCATACCAGGAAGATCTGCAGGGAACACATCCAAAAACTCACGGACTACCGAAACCAACTCAATCGAAGGTACTTGGGTAGTGTCATCCTTGAGATGGGCTAAGAAAGCTAAACACCCTTTACTAACCATTTTCTTAGCACGAAGAAAGGAGATGATACGCCACCGGATTGGAAGTGTAGTCACCCTTCCACACTAACGGATCTGTCCCAGGCTTGGCTAACGTCACAGTCTTAGCATTACAATCCAAGATCGCAAAATTCGGAGAAAGCCAAGTCATACCCAGAATTACATCAAAATCAATCATTTTTAAGATAACCAAATCTACATAAGTGTTGCTCCCCACAAAGTTCACCAAACAAGACCTATATACCTTTTCAACTACCACAGACTCACCCACCGGAGTAGAAACACGAATAGGCATATCAAGTAATTCACAATGTAAATTTAGACCATTAGCAAATGAGGAAAAGATACATAAGAAAATGTGGATCCGGATCAAACAATACAGAAGCCATGCAATCACAAACCAGAAGATTACCTGTGATGACAACATCAGATGTCTCCGCCTCTGATCTCCCAGGGAAAGCATAACAATGGGCCCTTCGTTTGTTGTCGTGTGCCCCTACCATGTTGTGATGTAGTGGCTCCAGTTTGCCCATCACACTCTGCCGTTTTGGGGACCACCATTACCTCGACCACCACGTCCTCCAGAATAACGACCTCTTCCATAACAACCTCTACCTCTAGCTATTGGGGGCCGATAACTCTGTTTTGGACAATATCTCTTAATATGTCCAATCTCCCCACATCCATAGCACTCTCTGGGTTCATGCATAGGTCTCTCAGAGAGTGTTGGCCGGTCTGAGGTGGACCCCCAACTACAGTCTGTAGTGAAGATTGAATGGGTCGAACTGAGTAACCTCCGGAAACTCTGTCCTCTGGAGTAGGAACCATTAAACTCACCTCCCTTTCGAAACCTTTTTGAGGTCGATGTCGAGGTGAAGTCATCAGGCTTCACTCCTCCACCTCTATCACGAAGTCTACCACTTCTTGGAAGGATTTTGCCGTAGCCGCTACCTGTAAGGCCGAAATCCGCAACTCTGACCTCAACCCCTTCACAAACGGCGAATCCGCTCTTGTGGACTGAAACAAAGTTGCGTGGCATATCTGGATAGTGCGCGAAACCTAGCTCATATGCATTGACCGACATCCTACCTTGCTCTAGGCTCAAGAACTCGTCCCTTTTCCTATCCCTCAAAGTCCGTGGGATGTACTTCTCCATAAACAAGCTAGAGAATGAGGCCCAAGTCATAGGTTGCCTCTGTCGGTTGACACTCAACATGTGATCGCCACCACATTTTGGCGTTCCCTTGAAACTGATAACTCACGAACTCAAACACCAAACCGTTCTACTATACCCATCTTGTGTAGTAGCTCATGACAGTCAACCAGAAAATCGTAAGCATCCTCAGATTCGGCACCCTTGAAGACTGGAGGTTTCAATTTCAAGAACTTACTCAAAAGTTCATGCTGATCATTTGTCATTATAGGCCCAGTAGTCAGACGTGGAAAGTGCCTATCTCCAATGAGGCATCCATGCGGGGAGCCATAGTAGCCGCATGTTGTACCTCCGGAACCTGAGGTGCTGGTGCAGAAAAACACTGGGGGTGTCTGGCCCTGATCAGATAACCCGCTAAGGTAAGCCAGAACTTGATTAATCATCTCTGGGGTAGGTTGGGGGTGCATTTCCTCATTCTGCACTTGTTCATTCTCCCCATCCTCCCCTTCTCTTACTACTTCCTCAGTCAGTGGAGGAGTCACTGCCCTTGCATCAGATGGGCTAGGTGCTCGTCCTCTTCTCTAGAGGACGTCCTCTCACGACCTCTACCACGGCCTCTTGCCGCTGTTCTCCCTCGAGCCACAGCCCCAGTGGCTGGCTCAGTTGTATTTTGCCTTGCTGGCGTTGGTGTTGGCGTAGTCGTTGCTCTCGTTCTAACCATCTGCGAAAGGGAGTAAAGATGGTCAGATACCAATTTGTATCACCTAAATACCAATTGGATTCAAGTAATAGCACGAAAGAAAGAAAGAAAGAATGGAATTTTCCTAAAGTCTTATAGCCTTTCAAAGAAAGTAAAGGCGTCCCCCTACCGTTCCTTAAGACTCTACTAGACTCGTTCTTGTGTGATGAGACCAACGAACCTAGTGCTCTGATACCAAGTTTGTCACGACCCAAAACCGGGCCGCGACTGGCACCCACACTTACCCTCCTATGTGAGCGAACCAACCCATTTAACCTTAACATTTCAATTAATATCGACAGAAATTAATGCGGAATACTTAAAATCATTAATAAAAACCAATTCAATAACTATTAATATTCAACATCTATTATTCCCCAAAATCTGGAAGTCATCATCACAAGAACATCTATAATCAAATGACTAACTAAGAGTATTCTAAAAGCTAAAACACATAAGAAGCTAGTCCATGCCGGAAGTTCAAGGCATCAAGACTTGAAGAAGAAGATCCAGTCCAGCTAGAAGCATTAGCTCACCCTGAATTTCCGATGTAGTAAAGACTGGTTTGAATTACTTTTGAGTCGAAGACGACGGCACGTTTGCTGCACTCCACAAATACAAAGAAGAAAACATAAAAGTAGGGGTCAGTACAAAACACAAGTACTGAGTAGATATCATCGACCAACTCAAAATAGAAGACAATATATATTTTTAAAGCAGTATCATAAAATCAACTATGATACTCAACATGTAGCAACAACAAGTACTATATCATAACAATTACCGTCAAGTTCACACATGAGGACTCAAGCCTCAATACCATACTCATTTTGGAATTGAGATTCATTAAAATGAGTATATTAGCATCTTTCAAGATTCATTATGTTTATTCCCCTCGTGTCGGTACGTGACACTCCGCTCCATATACATCCTGGTGTCGGAACGTGACACTCCGATCCTCATTCTATCCTGGTACCGGAACGTGGCACCCGATCCATATACTATCCTGGTGTCGGAACGTGACACTCCGATCCTCATTCTATCCTGGTACCGGAACGTGGCACCCGATCCTCTATCTCTATCCTGGTACCGGAATGTGGCACCTGATCCCCTAATCTCACCACTTCATTCATCAAGCCTTCTTTTATACCAAGGCATCATCATTAACAAAGTAGATTGGTTTCTTTTCAAGATTGGGATTCAATAGCTTCATCATGCTTATTTATTCACAATTTCATAATCATATTCATGCAAGCATACAATTAAGCATATAGAAGGGTTTACAATATTACTAACACATATCATCGCTATTAAGAATTTACTACGAATAATGTGAAAACCATAACCTACCTCCACCGAAGAATTGATCAAGCAAGCAATTTCCCAAGCAGCGTTTCTTCTCCTCTTTGTTCGATCGACTCTCCTCTCTCTTGCTCTTTCTATTTTCTTATTCAAACCCTTTTCTTTTACCCTAATTGACATATAATTAAGAATGAAAGATGGCACTAATAACCCACAATTTATCTTAAAGTTACCTCTTTTAACCCCCAAGTAATTAGACTTATAAACCTTAACCCTCTAACTTTATAATTAAAGTAGGAATAGTCCAAAACGTCCCTTAAAACGTGTAAAGAAATCCGACTCCTCCTGGATTACGCAACCTGTGACGGCTCGTCGTGCCTGCGACGGTCCGTCATGCAGGTTCGTCAGGGACTCAATTTGTTTAAGGAGTCTGTGACGGCCCGTCGTGCCTACGACGGTCCATCCTGCACTTCCGTCGACGTTCAGAGAATTGTTCCTTGTACCACTTTTCAAGAGTTGAAGGTGTTTTGAAACGAAGCTCACGACGGTTCGTCGTACCTGTGACGGCTCGTCCTGCAGGTTCGTCACAGAGTTCAGAGAGTCGATTTTTCAGTACCCAATTTCAGAATTTCTAAGTGTTCTGAAACGAGACCCTGCGACGGTCCGTCGTGCCCATGACGGTCCGTCGTGGGTTCCGTCGTTTCAGCCAGTTTTCCAGAAATAAAATGTGCTGCTCATCCCGATCTATAACTAGCAAATATTTTAAAGAAAGCAACAAACGTCCCTATGTCGTCACTTCTTTAAAAACATGTTTGACCAACTTTTTGATCAAAAAGCGACGGACTAAGAGAAATTATCAGTCACTTTTTAGAATATTTGACCAAAATTTTTGAACCAAATAACGACAGATGGTATGACTCTTTTTAAATTAATAAATTATAAAATTATAAAAAAGTGACGGAATCCGTCGCCATCTATATAAAAAATTTATAATTCATTATATATTTTTTTAAAAAAACCACAAAAATAAGCGACGGATGGAGTGATGCTATCAGTCTCTTTCTGAAAAAATAATTGAAAAAAATATTTTTATTAAAAAGTGACGGACATCGTGGCTAATTGCGACACTTTTGGGAGGACCGTCCGTCGCTCTTTCTTTCGTCGTTTTTAATTGTTTTTAGAAGTAATGGGTCTTTGGTGAAAGAAAATTAAATCACTAAGTGTAAATCCTGTCGGTATTTGTCACTTTCAACCGGAAAAAAATTGGTCGTCTCCCATCGTTAGTAACTCTGACGTTAAAAGTGGACTACAACATTCTAGTTTAGTCAATACAAACTCCTTATTGGCGGCAGAATTTTTTTCCGTTCGATCTCTTTTTGCGAAAATATTTTGCCTTCGTTAATTTTATTTAGTCGTAGATAACTTAAAAAGAGATATAGTTGGATCTTTTAGAGACCGTAATCCTTTTGTTAATTTTTATTGATATTTGTTAAAAAAAAGTAAATATTATTTAAATGATTTTTTTACATTTAATCCCTTGTGATGATAATTAAGAATATATTTCATATTTGATTGTACAAAATTTCATAACTTATAAAATAGAGTAAATACTATATGTAAATGGCTGATAACATATAAAAGCATGGTACATAGTTAATTACATAAAACAAAGAGGTTTTAAAAATCCTACAAAAAGAAAACTAAGAATCTAGAAATATATGTAGAGAAAGTAATTAGTATTTTTAAGCAAGTAGCCTAGATAATAAGGAAACTAAGTTTGATTAACTTGTTGCACTTAAAACTTGCATGATAGATAACAAGTAAATTAAAGTAGGTTTACTTGTTCATCTGCTAACATCTTCAATTGTTTTTCAACTCACTCTAAATGTGAGATCCTTCGTGAATTCAAATTCTTGATCATGTATTGCAAGTATGAGATCTTGCATCAGTCAATTAAATAATACAATTAGTATGTTTCTGAGGCATAAATGATAATTGTATAATTATTTTCGCATAAAAACTTAGATTGCAAGAACATACATTGTTTCACAAGAAAAAACCCGCACGTATATTTTGACCTGTAAATACTTTTTAAAGCACCTTAATTCTTAATAATACAATACCCATAAAAAGAGAAACAATTAATTAATGAAAGAACATTGAAAGAAGACATGATAACTTGTATAGTAATTTATTTTGGTAATACTTTCTCCAATGTGCTTAGTTGGTGGCGCACTGCTACACTAGGTCTGGTAAAAAAAATCAGGGGCATAAATGTAGAAGTTATTTCCTGTAAATCTCATAAAATACTTAATTATTCGCCTTATTATTGTATACATATTCAAATGCATCTTAGTTTTCCAATAACTAGTTCATCTTCTTTTATTGAACTTTGATGAGTATTGGAACTTCGAAGGGACAAAGTCTATGGGAAAAGAACAAACAATGTTCAAGCATGGAGAGTTTCCGAAGTGCAAGTACATCAACATGTATTAGAAATCCTCCTCTCTTAATAACTGTAAAACCTTTTTTTGTATGAAAACTGAGGATACTATGAAAACTAAGGAGTTCAGTACTTATTGTGATATACAATGGAAATATTTTCGTAGCCATTCAAAACAATGTGGTTTCTTTCTAATTCGTTGATGAGTCCTAAAATCTGGGAATTTTGTTGCCAATGTCATGCCGTCTATATGCACCTTTTATGTAGATATACCATTACATGAGCTATATAGATCCATAGAAGGCTGTCCCTTGTATTAAATTTATTGGATACAATGGTGTTGAACTATTGAAACATGGTATGATCAGCTTATGCATGTTAACAAGCCTGCTAAACTTAAAAATACATTGTTTCAGAGTAACAAGCTAACTAACCTGTAAAATGATTCAATCAGTATTTTGTTCACTTCATAAGGTTGGGGATGAGGATCTCTAAAGATTGTACTTTCTAACATTTCACATATCTTATCTATGTTATACATGCATCTTTTCATTGATTCTTTTTATTTCAGACTGGCATTCAGTTCTTCTAATAGTGCAGCCTTTTAGTTTCTACTCACATTTAGTTTTCTAAGAGTGCAGCTTTTGCGGAGTGACCTCCTTTAATATTATTAAATTGTGGGTGTTTTGATGATCCTTACAAATGAATGGACCTGGTCCCTAAAAGACTTCGCTAGCCCAAATCTATAATGGGGTACAACTGTAAAGTTGTCGTGTGAGAGTTGTGACGTGTCAGCGTACTACATCAATCGGAATGGATGAGGGGGTGTTTTTCCAAAGGATATAAATATTTATGTTTGATAATTTAAATATGACAAACACCATATTAAATACATTCTTTCAAAGAAGAAGGTCAGCCAGCAAGCCCTTACAGAAGGCAGGCTCTCAGCCAATTGACGGTCCAAAGGAGTTTGTGTGTAATTCATATAGTCTTCTCACCAAAATCCAAACTCAAGATTTGACAAACTAAATTTGGATTTTCTTCTTTCTGAAAATTCGTAATCTTACAAAGCGAAAGACATCTTCAAGGAAGAGCTCTGCTCAACTCAACAAAGGAACTTGATGGAGTGAAGGAGAGTTCATTGGCCATATGAATAGTGCTTATTGTTTATGGTCATATGAATGAATGATTGTACACTCACATGAGGAATCATGCAAGTTGTATGTCATCATCAAAACGGTAGAAATTGATAAGTTTATGCTCTTAGATGTTTGATGATCTTCTCACACGTGAAGGGACCTGGTTCTCTGTAGAGTATGAAACTCGTCCAGGCTTCAAATTGCTGGACAATTGTAAAAGTTGTCTACGTCAGGAAAGTTGGTGTAGCAGCAGAGTAATTCACCAATCAGGGACGACTAAATTTTGTTTTGATGGGTAATAACTCTCCACAGTATATATCAAACAAAAACAACAAGTTTCACAAATTCATTCCTAGAGATAAATTTAAAGCTTTAAGGAACAAAAAATGAACTTATCGAAGTGCATTTATTACTTTATGTATTTGTTGTATTCTACTTGCTCGTAATCGTTCTTAAATTGTAGGATTCGTTTCAATTGTGACGTAACCATTTCAACCTTGGGTGAATCATTGTAAGGGCTTGGGTTATGGGTAACTTAGGCTTATACTGTTTAGATAAGTGTTATATCCGCTCAGGCTCATCTAAGTGATAGGGAATATTACTTAGTGGGGAGATTAGTAGGATAATCTCTTCTTTTAATCGACATTTACTTTTACATGTTGAAGATTAGTGAAAGTGGTTTAAAAAGTACTGTTGAGAACATGTCGTGGTTTTTCCTCCTTTTAGCAAGGAGGTTCCACGTAAAGTTGTTTGTCAATCTTTATGTTTCTACATTTGTTCTTTCTTATCTGACTTTAGTGTATCGAGGACCTAGTCCCATCTATAAGAGTGGACACATACATTCCTACAATTGGTCTCAGAGCAGGTGCTCTCTAGCAGGTTAACACCAAGAGAGATTCCGGCAAAAAGAATGGTTGCTTCACTAAGATGGCAAGAGGGTCGGTCTTCAACAAGGACACCCCTGTTCGATGGTCAGCACTATTGATGGTGGAAATATTACATGATTGACTTTATAATGGATGAAGACTGTGATCTATGGCATTTTATTTTTGATGGTCCCTATATCATATTTATTTGAGTAAAAAATAGGGATGTCAAAAAGATCGTGGTAAAAACTTGACAAAAATACAATGATTTCGACAAACGAAAAATTTAGAAAATCCACAAGGTCTAAGAAGTTTATAATGTGTGGAATCGGACCAAACGTATATAGTTTGATCTCTTCGTGCGAATCACCTAAAGAAATTTGGGATCTTCTGAGAACTACGTATCAGGGAGCTGAGGAAACAAAGGCAGATTGAGGATGTTGATTAGAAGGAAGATACAGAAAGGGATGAATCATTAGCTTCCAAGGTGTCAAAAGGTGAGAATATTGAAGTAGATGAGACCATGAACTATCTCACTCAAAAGTTTCAAAAACTTGTGAGTAAACATTGAGGTTACATGAAGGAAGAAGCCCATGACTGCGCTACAAGCTGTAGTACCATCTGCTGCAAGTGTCATCAAACAGGACACACCATGAGAGACTGTCATGTGCTTGAAGTTGATAAGAAGGAAGTAAAAGATCAAGAGAGGGACCAGGTACTCACCAACAACAACTGAAGAGAAAACTTTTCCAGAAGATAAAGAGGAAAATGACAACCGATGACTCTGAGCATTCTGATGAAGACTTTATGGCGAAAACTTATGATGAGGAAGATGAAGTAGAGGTAACCCTTTCTGATCTTAAACAAAACTTACATGTTTATTGTGTAATGAAATTGAGAAGTCTAGTTGCTCTTTTAATTGACTCTATAATTGAGTCAACAATTGAAAAGGAGTTGATGAAGAACAACCTATATATTCTTCATGAAGAAAAGATAGCCATGGTTGACCAAATGGCTATTATGGAAGAAAAATCTATAGTTCTAGAAGCTGAAAATCTAGAACTCAAGAAGAAATTGAAGATGTTAAGTGAGAAATCTGGCAAAATCAAAGGAGAGGCTACTAGTAAGCAAATAGAGTAAAAGCTAGTCTTAACACTACTGGAACAAACGTGACATGGCTTTGGAGAGAAATAATCAGTTAGAAAAGGACCTTGTCCACGTTAAAGATGAACTGCACAATCTTAAAAAAATGGGTCACCTCTTCAAAATTACATGCCAATCCTACCAGTAAAGGTCAAAATATAGAAAGGGGTTAGGTAATTCACACAAAGTTCTTCTAACAATATCCATGGCAATGATGTGCCCATGTCTAATAGTTTGTCGTGTATCCTTTGTGGTTGTGATGGTCACTTGAAGAAGGATTGTCTATCTTGGAAAAAGACCCATGATATCTCTCAAAATATTCCAAACAGAGGAACAACAAGACAAAGGTACCTGGTAAAAAGACTAGCAAGAAGAAGAAGGGAACTAGTTAACATAGGAACAATCAGAAAAGGGGACCTCATTAACAGAAGAATTGGCAGAAGAAGGGACCTATTCAACAGAAGAATGGACTTCGTCGTGCTTCTGTTGCAAAGTTAAAAAATATCAATCTGCCTCACTAGACAAAGAATTTCTTATCATCCTTTATATACTTACTAGGAACTCCAACTGAAGTGGGTTTCAAGGCTAACACGTGATGTGATAATCTTGTGAGAGGAAGTGGAAACAAGTGTCAATTCATGAATGGTGGATGTTGAAAGCACTTGACTTCCTCTCTCTCAAGGAACTTCAAAGTGGAGGTGTCTCATTTGGTGATGGCAACAAAATCTATGTTCTTTTTTAAGGCATGTTTTAGAAATCTATGGAGCACACTATTGAAGTTTTGTACTATGTCAATGCTTAAGTACAATCTTTCAAGTATTTCATAGATGTGTGATGAACGAAAATAAAGTGAAGTTCTTATAAAAGGGAACGTGTGGTCACAAACCTGATCTCTCAGGCAATGATTTTGATAGAGAATAGATGCAAGAGTTTGTATATTACTGATCTGATTACTACTCATTGAGACAGTCTTACTTTCCTTAGTTCATAAATTGAGAATGTTAAGGTATGAAACAAGATATGTGCTCATGCATGCGTTTCTTTTTTGCTTAAACGTGTATCGGGAGAGCTGGTCCCAATCTTCATAAATGATATTTGCAGATGACAAAGGTTGTTACAATGGTGTTAAAGAAAAACAACTCAGCCCATCCTTCAGCTGAAATATAGAGACTTTGAATATTTCAAAGATCTTTCAACTAAAGTGATGAATGTTACATGTTTTGTGACCTAAATGATGATATTGAGAAGTTTGATATCAATGTTAATGAAAGAATAGTTGTGGTACACTCTTTCTCCAGCAAGGCTTATCATAGGTATACTAAAAATGATCATGTATTTATTGATGAGTCTAGAAGAGTTTAGAAGTTCCAAAGAAAGAAGATTCTGAGGTGGAAGAACTACTTTATAATCAGACAGATCGTTTAGATAGTGAGCTTGCTAAAGAACATTCTCTTCATGAATCCATCAATATCAAGGAAGGTGATGCAGATGATGAACCTTATGAGGGACCTGGTACTATACACAATGTTGAACAAAGATGGTGCAATTCCAACTGATAAATGGAACTCTTAAGGTGAGAATAATTAAGCTGATAAAGTTGAGTTTGAAATAAGCAAAGTATGACCGTCGCCTCCCCAACAAGCTTATAGGTTGTCTGAATTCCTCTTCAATAATGGCTTCAAAAAGGGTAAAATTGTCAAAACCCCCTTTTTTAAAAATAAATTAGGAAAAGAATTGTTGACTATTCAGTTACATATTAATGATGTCATCTTTGGAGTTACTCTTGAATTATTCTCTGAAGAGTTTGTCACATTCATAGGCAGTTGTTTCTAAATAAGCACGACGGGACATTTCTTCTTATAGATACAAATTCAGCAAAACTCTAAAGGTATCCTTGGTTATCCCGAAAAGTAATTCAATGAGCTTCTCAAAAGGCTTTACATACTTTATGTCATGACAATGTTAAAAAAATTAATGTCATTATGGAGTTTTGCAAATTTGAAGATCAAGTGGCTAACATCTTCACCAAAGAACTAATCAAGGACATACTCACAGTGACTTAGCTTAAGGGAAGAAGATAGAACAAGATGATGAGGTCATTGTTGTCTAATCAAAGAGAGGGGCCTCGTACCAGTTTTCAATAACTGCTGAAAAAGTTTCACGCTATGGCTTCCTAGAATAATTCATAATCTCAAGGGAACTTAATTGAAGCTGAATGTTAATCAATCGGGTTCAAAGACTCTACTCATATACAAAGGAAAATATTCTGGCTGAGAAAATCTCAAGTCATTTGAAAAAGACAAAGGACCTGGTACTATTTGTCCATTAGAGACATTTTTATTTGTAGTACATGGTGTTGTTTATTATGCTGGGTATCAAACCTATAGAAAGATTAGCTCAAGAGTGGGTTATGTTATGTGTTGATCTTTCACTAAAGTTGAATTAAAAGGCAAGATTTAATTGTTCTTTCATCAACTGAGGTGATAATGTAGCAAGTGCAGCTTGATGGACTTAACTCTTGTGGAACAAGTAGTAACCTGAAGTTTCACAAAAACTTTGCTGAAAATTCGTGTGATGATGGAAATGCTAAAACTTCCTGAATGGATCCTTCCTAAAGCAATCAACTCTTTCATTACTATGCAAATGGAGTGGGTATCCTTGCTTTCCAGTTATGTATGTTTTAGCAAGTTCATTTTCACACCTTTTCTTCGTATACACACATGGAAAAAGGGATGAAGGAAAAGGGACATCAGGACAGATCTAGGCAATGACATTCAAACTAAAGAGAGGCGCGTGGTATTTTCTCGAGCATTGCAATCTTAACATTGCAATATAAATTATGCATGAGAACCAATTGCACTTGCTACACGTTTTTCATTAAGGAATGTGACTGTTGTCTCATCTTTTGAGTACCAAAATAATACTTCCTTTCTCTTTCTTTATATTCCGTATTTCTTTCTAATTCCCTAGAAAAATTAAGTTACCTTCCAAATGTCAGGGTGTTTCGAAATTCTCTTTTCTCTTCTTTACAAACACACTTCAAAATTTTAACCCCTTTATTCTTGGTGGAGAATTCTCAATTGAAAATGTTTCAAGTGTGAAGAGGGATCTGGTCCTCTATGAAAAATGAAGAAGTGGAAAAAATGATGTTCCAAAAGGGAGAAGTTGATATTCTGACAACTCAAAGTTTTATGAAGAGGAAGGTGGCTGATAAAAAAAAAAACTTCTTGGTTCCTAAATTATTGATCTATTCATCTGAGAGGCCTTGAGTTTTTTGTGTTACCAATCTTTGTGTTATGAAAACGCAGGCTGGTGTTGGAAGCTATGAGAGTTGCTCGTGTTAATACTTAAATGGGTTATCTAAAAGTCCAGCTTCTGAAACAACACTATCAGAGGGACCTGGTGACAAAACAAAAAAAGGAAATTTGGCAGACTTGAAGGTTCAACATACAAGTTGTGCTGCACAACATGTTGAACGTTAAGAGAAGATTTTTGAAATGTTATGCTAAGGGATATGCTCTATTAATTCCATTCTTTCAATACCTTCTCTCTAAGTCATCCCTTCTCTTCCTATCTCTCTATGGCAGTCCTCATTACTCTTCTTGGGCATTCTTCCTGTTTCCGTTTGTAATCATATTTGCAATGCTTTGATGAATGATATTTTGTTTATGGATGAAAAATGTCTTGTTTCTACTGACTTGTCTCATTACTTTATGCATTTTTACTCATGATTAGTGTTGCCCAAGTGGCCATGAATTTACTTAAACTACATTTTTGTCTACTTGGTTTACTACTTTAACCCTTATTTATGATGTTAAAAGGGGAAAGTTTTTAAAGTAAGGCATGATATAAATGGTCTTATAACTGCTTGAAGAAGTATGAGATTAATGGTGTTATCACTGCTGGAAGAAGACATGGATCATGCCATTAGCGGGAATCAATGGTAGTTTCTTGAAGAGGAAATGGTTTTTCCGATATAGGGAATATGCTAGCTACCTGAAGAGGACATGGTCCTTCTAATAGGGGGAAAAAGTTGAACAAATTTGTCGTCATCAAAAAGGGAGAAAAAGCTATGTTAATGTTTTGACGAGTTAACAAACTTCGGGGGTAATTCAACTCTAATTACACTAAGAGTTCTTGTTGATACGGGGAACTAGTTAATAAGTCTATTATGATAAAAAGGGGGAAATTTTAGTTCAGAGCAGATATTAAATTTCGATGATCTAACAAACTTTAACATCTAACAAGGAACTGTATCCATGTTATTGGGACTGCTGACACTGCAATGCATGATAAACTATGAATGAGGTGTATTTGTGTGTTATCGTCAAAAAGGGGAAATGCTATATTTTAGGTATTTTGATAATCTTCACAAATGAAGGGAGATGGTCCGTGTCTGAGTTCGCTCGCCCAATTCTATAATAAGGTATAGTTGTAAAATTGTCGTGTCAGAGGTTGGTCAGGCGTCAGCATACTACATCAATTAGATGGACAGGAGTGTTTGTCCAACGAATATAACTCTTTATGTTTGATATTTTTAACATGACAAATACCATAATAAATATATTCATTCAAAGAAAAAATTCTGTTGGCAAGCCTTTCAAAAATTCATAAAGAAGTTTGCAAGGGACCTTCTCCCTGCTTGACTACGTATGTGAAATGACGACAAGACATGTTTCAGAAAAGCTTCAACTTCTGATGTTGTAAGTGCACGACCTTCCTGAAAGGCAGTGTCTCAGCCAATGGGCGGTCCCAAGGAGTTTGTGTGTAATTCATATAGTCTTCTCACCAAAACACAAACTCAAGATTTGGCAAACTAAATTTGGATTTTCTTCTCTCTGAAAATTCATAAGCTTACAAAGCAAAAGCCATCTTCAAGGGAGAACTCTGCTCAACTCAATAAAGGGACTTGATAGAGTGAAGGAGAGTTCATTGGCCATTTCAATAATGATTATTATTTGTGGTCATATGAATGAATGATTATACACTCACAGAGGAGTTATGCAGTTTTTTATGTCATCATCAAAATGGTGGACATTGATAAGTGTTTATTCTTTTAGATATTTTTATGATCTTCTCACAAATGCAGGGACTTGGCCCTCTGCAAAGTATGAATATCTTCCAGGCTTTAATATGCTAGAAAGTTGTAAAAGGTGTCTGCATTAGGAAAGTTGGTGAAGCAGTAGAGTACTTCATTAATCAAGGACTACTAGGTTTTTTTTTGATTGGTTATGACTTTACATGATATATATAAAACAAAACAACAAGTTTCACTCATTCATTCATATAGAGAAATTTCAAGCTCAAGAACAACAAAGAACTGATCAAAGTGCATTTATTGTTTCAGTATTTTTTGTATGATACTTGATTGTAATCGTTCTTAAGTTGTAGGATTTGTTTTAACTATGATAGAAACGTTTCAACCTTTGGTGAATCATTGTAAGGGCTTGAGTTACAAGTAACTTAGATTTTTATTGAGAGCAGTGTTGTATCTTCTTAGGCTCAGCTAAGAGATAGGGAGTATTACTTAGTGGGGAGATTAGCAGGATAACTCTTGTTGTAACCGAGTTTTACTTTTCCTTGTTGAAGATTAGAGAAAGTGGTTTGAAAAGTCATGTTGCGAACATGCCGTTGTTTTTCCTCTCTTGAGCAAGGGGGTTTTCAAGTAAAGTTGTTTGTCAATCTTTACATTTTTTCATTTGTTATTTACTGTATGACTTTACTATATGGAGGACCTGGTCCCATCTATATAGGTGGACGTATACATTACAACAATTGGTGTTAGAGCAGGTGCTCTCTAACTGGTTAAATCCAAGAGAGATTCCTCCGGAATGAATGACTGCTTCACTAACATGGCAAGAAGTTTGGTCTTCATCAAGGTCACCCCGGTTCGATGGTCAGTACTACCGATGGTGGAAACGTTACATGATTGACTTCATAATGGCTGAAGTCTAAGATCTATGTGATGGTCCCTATGTACCTTCTATAGATGAAAAATATGGCGATGTTACAAAGATCATGGTCAAAACTGGACAGCAACACAATGATTTCGACAAACGATAAAACTGAGAAAAATCAAAAGCCTTAGAAGTTCATAATCGTGGAATCAGACAAACTTTAGTAGCTCCTAAATTTTTCCTGTAAAATATAAGAAACTGTAATGATAGTGAAATCTATTAAATAAAAATATGTAAAATAAAATTTAAAATGAAGGAATTTTAATTAGTTTCAAAATGGATAAGCTTGTTGTCAATTTTACGAATCTCAAAGAAGATAGTCTCCATGTTATGTGGATTAACATGCTTGCTTCCTTAACATTCAAACAAGAAGTCATATGCTTGATATAAAGAGGGCTTTTCTTAATAGGATTAGAATAATCACATACGTACCGATTCATAAATTATCTCTCTATTCCGGCTTGTTACTTGTATGATGAGTCATACTCAACTTAGACCTGTTCATTTCATTTCGCGTACTTGTTCCCAATATTAACATCAAATCACCAACATTATGATACACAATTTAAATGGTTGGTTAATAAATATAAGGTATGTTTTACTATGTTGCTTGAGACTGAAATCAAATAACACAAATGCAAAGCAAGTATAACGTGATTGTCCAAGGAATGCAACCAGGCTAATAACTATGCTTATGCAGCTAATGGAAGAATATGGGTTTCATGGGAAGCTACTGATGTCTCAGCTATTGTTGTCGAGACTCATGGTCAGTATATTTACTGCTGTGTTACAGACAATCGAATAGATTTCCATAGATGTCTTCATATAATAGCAGAGACAGAAATATTTCTAACTATAAATAAGAGACAAAAATATTTCTTCAATTGTATGAAGGCAAGAGCTATTTCAAATGCAATAGCTATGAGTAATGTTGCCAATTGGAATATCCTGACGAAGGAAGCTAATGGAACAGGTCAAAAAAACAAATTCGGTGAAGTTGTCTGACGAGATAGAGTTTGAGTTACAATAGGACTAGACTACTCAATCCTAATTTATGTACAAGTGTATACTTGGTACGACTAGCATAAGGTTTATATATTATATTTATGTTGTATTAGGATTCCTAGTGTAGCCAGTATAGGACCCTTCTCTATATAAGGAGTATGTAAATCAATTATTCAATTATTAGTTCAATCTTATATTCTTCACATATTTGTGAGAATTCTACATAGCATCATATAAATAAATCTTTTCGCTCTTTAACATATTAGATCTAAGAAAACAAGAACCAAATTATCAAACCACAATTGCCCCTTCTACCAACACACTTTCATACTCTTCACTGAACTATGTAAAGAGACCTGTTCCATGACTATTGAGAAAATTGTAGCAGGAGAGAAGGGTGCTGAAGACAGCAACATTGTTGATGATTTGGAGAAGATGGACGTGTTACTATGTAGTTTGATATCAGACACCTTGATAGAAGAAAGCATGTACCTGATTATAGGCTTCTCAACTTCCAAGGAGATGTGGGAATGCTTGTAAGAAGCATACCTTCAAGCAACAAAAGATAAGAAGTTTCAGCTCAAGCAACAACATCAAAGTGTGAAGTTAGGAACCAAACCGATTGATGAATGCATTTAGAAATTCAAAGCATATATTAAGGCCTTGTAGCCATTCACAATCCTGTAAATGAGGATAGCAAAGTGATTAGTACAAGACCTTCAAAACTGTCATGTTAGGTAAGGCACCGTATCCTACTTTTAATCAATTTATTAATGCTCTTAGGGGTTTTGATATGAGGGACGATGAAGAAGAAGTGCCTCAACAAAATCATAACATGACATTCTCTGCCAAAGAGGCTGGAAAAAGGAATTACTCTCAAAGAAGAGGAAACAATAACTTTAATTCCAGAGGAAGAGTCTTTAAGTCTGCTGGACAGGGAACATGTTCTTATACCAGTAGAAACAGACCTGGTCCTCAGAACAGTCCTTTTAGTGGAAGTCATGAGAGGAATAATTTTTATGCATGTCAAATTTGTGGTATGAATAACCATACTGATCTCAAGTGTTTTTATAAGTGGAATTACTCTTACCATGATGTAGATGAGATACCACACGCATTGGCTACTGCGAATCTTCATAACACTGATGACACGTTGTATGTAGACTCAGGAGAAAGTAGTCATATGATACGTAACTCAAGTATCCTAACTGTTCTTAAGCACTATAATGGACCAGATAAAATTATTATTGGGAATGTATTAAAGTTAGACATAACACATGTTGGGAACACATCCATATCAAGACTAAAATTAAATGAAGTTCCTGATTAATAAGACTTTATTCTCAGTTAGTAAGCTTGCAAAGGATAATTGTTGCACTCTTGAATTTGATTAAACTAACTTTGTTTTTAAGGACAAGAAGACAAGGTCTATGCTTTTGAAGATAACAACCTTTATGCTTTAATTGCTGCACACGATTGGACACATTAGAAAATATGTGGCATACTAGATTAGGATATCCTAGTTTGAAGTCTTTAAAGTTTTTGAATAGTAATAGTTGCATCAATGTTAGTAGTTGGAATAAAATGCCTACTGTTTGTTCTAGTTGTCAGTTGGGAAAGAGTTGTGAACTTTCTTTTTGTTTGAGAAATAAAATTGAGAAAAAACCTTCATTGAAAATCCATTGTGACTTATGGGGACCTGCTCCTGTTGAATCTTCCCAACATGTGAATACTGTGTCTTTTTTTTAAGATCACACAAGATTTACATGGATTTATCCACTAAAAAAGAAGTCTGAATTCTTTGAGGTCTTTCTTAAATTTTTAAAATGGTGGAAAACATTTTGTAAAGAGATTAAGATTTTTCAGTTGATGGAGGTGGTGAGTTTACCCAAACAGACTTCATTAAACATTTGGAAGATCATGGCATTGTGAGATATGTTTTATTACCTAACACATATGAACAAAAAGGAGTTGCTGAGTAAAAACATAGGCATATTGTGGAGACTGGCCTAACTCCACTACTTCATGCTAATCTGACATTATTTTTATGGGTTGAAGTATTCCTCATCGCACTATTTCTCATCAATAGATTGCCTTCACAGACCACAAAATTGTGACTACATTTGTTAAGTCTTATGGGGAAAAACCTGATTACAAAAGTCTAAAAAGTTTGGTTGGAGATGATTTCCATATTCAAGGGCAACGATAAGTTCTATCCAAGACATGTCCTTGTGTATTCATTGGGTACAACAAATTACACAAAGGATATAGATGCTATCATCCCTCTACAATAAGGGTTTACATATCCAGACATGTTGTGTTTGATAAAAACACATTACCCTATTGTCTTCAAAGCAATCTCAAACTAACATTTATGTCTCACCTCACCTTGGTACTTTTGTTGAATCTTTCTGTAAACTGCAAGCACATGATAATTTTGATTCTGGGAAGTACAGGTTGCTAGTCCATATATTACTAGAGATAATGCTGCTACACCTCATGTACTCATTAATGGAGAGAGTATTATTAATCTCTCAGGCACAAAATCAGATGCTGAGAAACAGGTTGAGGTTGATGATTCGTACAATAGTATGGATAGTCAAGCTGCAAATTTTGAATCTGCCAGCAGGCAGTGAGGAACAAGGTGCTCTTACATATCCAGTCGATGACCATCACCAAACAACCATTTTAGTTGATGTACAACGTTACCATCAACTTGACAATGTTACACTCCTGTCCACTACCTTGGGTGATGTACCCGTTGAGGTACTTCCTGCACCACAAGGGCAGAATCTCTCAGGCGCAGAATCAGATTCTGAGAAACAGGTTGAGGTTCATGATTCGTACAATAGTATTGATAGTCAAGATGCAGATTTGAATTTGCCAGCAGCAATGAGGAACAAGGTGATCTTACATGTCCAGCCGATGACCATCACGAAACAACCATTTTAGTTGATGTACATCTTTACCATCAACTTGACAATGTTACACTCCTGTCCACTACCTTGGGTGATGTACCCGTTGAGGTACTTCCTGCACCACAAGGGCATCATATGATCACCAGGAATAAGGCGAAGGAACATCACTAGTCACCTGTTGCTCGCACCAGCACATAAATTGTGGGAGAACCAAATACTACTAAGGAAGAAATAAAATCACCTCATTGGATTGCAACAATGCAGGAAGAGATTGATGCTTTGCATACTAGCAATACATGGATTTTGGTGTCCAAATCTCCTGGTATGAACTTGGTTGATCTAAATGTGTTCAAGACTAAATTAAAAGCTGATGGAACAGTAGATAGATACAAAGCCAGACTTGTTGCTATCCATTGTTGTCAGTTCGAGTAGGATTTTAGACAACACGATGTAAAAAAATGCCTTTCTCCATGGTTTCTTGCAAGAGGAGACATAGATGAATCAACCTCCTGGTTTTATTGATACCATTATCCTCAGCATGTATGTCTTCTTAAAAGGCATTTTATGGTCTTAAACAAGCACCAAGAACCTTGTTTGATAGGTTTAGCATGCATCTATTACACCTTGGTTTCACTTGTAGTAAGACTGACCCTTCCATATTTACATTGAAAACTCACAAAGGCAAAATATTTCTTGTTATATTTTGATGATATTATTTTCAGAGTAAGTAATCCATCTCATGTCTCAATGTTGGTTCGAAAACTTTGGAAGGAGTTTCCCATGAAAGATTTGGCCATTTACACTTATTTCTGAGAGTTGAGGTTAAGTGTTTTGATGGGGGCATCCACTTAAGCTAGAGTAACTATGCTGCTGAATGATAAACAAGACTGAAATGACTTTTCCAAAGGCTATAGCCACTCTTTTGGATGTGAAACATGGTCTACATGAAGCTGTGGGAAGTCTTTTTGAAGCATCTTTTTACAGAATGATAGTATGGAGTCTTAAATACTTGACTCTCACAAGACCAGATATTACTGTATCCTACCATAAATTTTTCATACAGAATGTTCTTTGAACAGACATTCCCAATCACTCTTGTCGACCCCCTCTTGCACATTATTTAGAACCTCTCGCACTGGCTTGGACTTAACATTCATGTGTAGATATCCTCTTCAATTCTTCCACAACCTTCTCATATGTTTCAGTAAATGATCTCGTTGACCAATCATGTCATTACTATCAAATCCTTCCTCATATATTTGTCAGTTGTCATTAAATAAGAGACTCAAAATTATTAAACAAATCTTACAGACAGTAATTAATCAGCAAGGTTGTAAGTTATGCGTGTATCATTATTGATATACTTAATTGGGTGGGCTAAAAACAGATAAACAATTGTATGTTAGGAGCAAAACAGAGGAACAATAGCATACAATAGACAATTAAAAGAGCATAAGAACAGATGTACAATTGTAGGTTATGGACAAATGAGAGGGACAGTTGCAGGGTATGGGCAAAACAGAGGGACAATTGCAGACAAAGTAGAGGGTTAATTGCAGACGATAGACAATACCAGTCTCTTGAAACAGTATCGCTGTTGGAAAAATATTATTTTTTACCAAAGAATTATTTTATATACTGTTACATTTGGAAGAGATAATTATTTATGTCCTAAATCTTTCTGTCCATTAATAATATTCTCTTATAATTATTAATATCCTTAAATTAACAATTATTTTCTGTCATAATATGGCTGTTACAAAACATTTCTTTTGCTGAAATTAATTGCCTTCAATTCATTAATTGTGTTCAGAGCATTTTATGGTTTTTGACTATTTAAGCCATTCACATATTGAAAGTTTACTAATATTCTGTATAAATCTAATTCTTAATAATGTTGAGTAAGAAGGAAGACAAGAAAACAATTCTTCTTTTGATATATTCTTATGCTCGATTTTCTTTTAGTTGAATATTGTTAATTTCTGGCCACTAGTTTTATACTAGAAGATCTTGTTGAATCCTAGGGATACACCCATAGCAGGTGAAATATCCTCAAGGACAGTCTTTCAAAACACATCAAATTATGAGAATTTCCTACAAGAGTTCGCGGTGAAGTACAAGCTTTTATAAATTCTGTTAGTGTTTGTGATGAAGGTATTTTTCATAAGAATATACAACAATTGCAAAAAGTTAAGCTAAACAAAGAAGTCAAGAAGTAATTTGACCAAATAAAAAATATATGCTACACCAGGTGACTGCACTTTACTCCTATTCCTATATTTTTTAAAATGTTGTAGAGAATGTCAAAGAAATGAACCAGCAACAAGATTCAAGAAATACAATTCAATCAGTAGTATTCATTTAAATCCTTATAGTGACAGCTCCCCACATATGTCCCAATTTATCTTCTTCGACGTCTGTGCATGAGTGCACTCGCAAATGACACATTACCATAACGAACTAAGGATTCTATGTGGCTCGAAAATAAAGCGCGAGGATCCCCAACAACTGATTGTGGTAAAAATTTACTCTAAGCTTTTCCCTAGGTTTGATTCCTGTAACAACCTCACACAAATTTGATCCTCTAACCTTTTTTTATCTTGTCAAATTCAAATGAACCTACAAAATTTGACGTACAATGAAGAACTTCTAACAGTTCAGAGAGTTAAGTACGTGCTTTACTTCTCTGATTGTCTTGCATCACTTCAACTTCATCTTGAGGAACAGTAAGAACATCTTCATTCGATCATTATTTTGTGTGAGTTAGTTTAGATCACATCTATATTTTTAGAATCATTACTTTTTCCATTCAAATTTCTCTATTGACCACACCTTCTCAGAGAGCTCACATGTCTAAACCTTTATGCTTGCTCCCTTGCTAATAAAACATTGAATAAAATTCAATCCACTACCAACAAAATGAATTGCATACTAAAGCCCGGGTTCCATCAAAGTACAAATAATAATATCAAGGACACAATACAAAGAACTACAAAAGGAAAATACATGATTCATATCAGTAGCACTATAGTAGGTACCAGTTCTTATAAGAACATGTGGGAAAGGGCTGGTTGTACTTGCTTTTCTAGTGCACATACTACATTTTTTATATAAGATCTTGAAGGTTGTAAATTATGTGATTTACTTGTCAAAGCCTCTTGCATTTCTTAGAGATCATCATTTGGAAAGGTAGTATCATGTTTGATTGGATTGAAATTAGGTTGCCTATGTATCTTACTATGTGCTCGTACATTCATATCAGAAGATACAACACTATACATTTTACTTTTTCCAATCGTAGTTCTTTGTACAAGAGTACTTCCTCTAGCAGAACCCACCGATGTAATGTTCTTTCCCATTTCTTTTCCTATAATAAGGACATTAAAAATCTCAAACACAACTCAGTAAAATAAATCTCCATGTTTAGAAAAAATGTTAAAAAACCAGGTTTGCTTGTCATGTTCTCTTGCATTACTGCATGATCGTCATGAGGAAAAGAAGTTTTTACTTAGATTGCATCAAAGCAGGACAAACAACATTACTCTTTTATGGAATGGAATTTTTATAATATATTACAGAATTTACACCTTTGTTGTTTCCAATTGTTATTCTCTTTCCGATGGCTCCTCTTACAAAGCTCAGAGATGTATATTCATTTCTTCATCCCATTACTTCAAGATCATCTTGAGGAAAGAAAGTATCAACCCTATTAGATAAAAACCAGGTTGCACAAGGTTCTTATTGTGTGCTAGTTCATTTTTATTAGAAGATGGAACAGAATAATTTTTACTTTCTCCAATAGAAGTTCTTTGTAATACATTACTTCCTTTAACAGAGCACACAAATACAATGTTTTGCCCATTCTTCTTTGCTACAATTAAAAAGTTATACAACCTTATCATCTAAAAAATATAAAATTTTCATACTAAGAAAATAAAAAAGGATTAGAAACCTGGTTTGATTCTCACAGTCTATTGCATTACTTCAAGATTGTCATTAGGAAAGGAAGTTTCATCTCCAATTCATCAAGACCAGGAGGTACGCCATTAGTCTTTTTCCCAGTGACATTTTGATTATAGGTTGCAACATTTAAACCTTTGGTTTTTCCAACCATTGTAATCTTTTCGACGCTTCCTCTTACAATACGTCCTTGAAAAGAGCACACAAATGTAATGTTCTACCCACTCTCCTTTATAACAATTCAAACATTATACAACCTTATTCGTCTAACAATAATAAATTTTTCAAACAAAAAAAATGAAAAAGCATTAGAAGCCTGGTTTGCTTCTCACAGTATCTTGCATTACCTAAAAATCGATATTAGGAAAGGAAGTTTCATATTCCAGTGCATCAAAATCAGGAGGGACAACATTAGTGTTTTGCGCAATGACATTTTGATTATGTTTGCAGCATTTAAACCTTTGATGTTTCCAACCATTGTGCTCGTATAAAGCTTTTCCAGGTTGACATAAGATCATTACACCTCCATCAGATTCTAAGCACCCATATTAATAGTTTAATTCAAGGAGATTGATTTTTTTTCAATTGTATGCATTACATTGGGTTGTAAATTCATTTGCTATATATCCCTATGTAATAGACCCTTACTGCAGGCCGTAGAACTTTTTTGAGGATTGTCCATGGGATCTAAAGCTCCCTAGCCGAAGTCATAGCCTGTGGAGGGGTTTGATGCTCCGTCAAATGACCTACTGGCCGTAGGTCACTCCATTTTGGCATCTTTGTGGGGTTGAGCTTATGGTCCTCCTCAAGGACCGCGAGGTGGGTTTTTGGGTAGTCAAACCTGGACGTTTAACCTTCAAACATGTCATTTTACGCACTAAGGTCCTCTCCCATCATATTAGACACAAAACGACACACCAAACAAAGTACAACATGCAAGAGCATACTAGCACACACAAGACTAGTTTCCGAACATCTTGGTCATTCCTTGAAAGCCACTTTAACCTGCCCTTGGATACTATTTCTCATTTGTTTTGCAAGTTACTAACTCAGAAACCTCATGTGAAGCTCTAATTTATCCTAGTTCATTTTGAGGGTAGAACAATACTTCCCCACTTGGAAAACATTCGTCCTTGAATGACATTAAAACACTTTCAAGGACTAAATGGATAAACTAGCAGCTCACAAACATATCATCACAAATAAAACTTCATAGTCGATGCACCAAACTTACAAGGA
Source organism: Solanum peruvianum (assembly GCA_027705065.1). NCBI lineage: Eukaryota > Viridiplantae > Streptophyta > Magnoliopsida > Solanales > Solanaceae > Solanum > Solanum peruvianum. Next base: position 25,156 of record JAKWJD010000399.1, on the reverse strand, counting down.
AAACCAAATTCACATCATCATGCACTCCAAGCACATAAGAAATTTGGAACTATTTCCACACTTCATAGTGTCCACATACTTTATCATTTTCATTACATTGTGGAGGAACTACCTTCTCCTACTTAAGACATGCACATAATTTCATTATAAGTTCCAATATGCAATAACATTGAAATCACGCATAAGCATAATAAACATAACAACTCATGCGACCAAATAAGCAATTTTCACTAGATGCCAATAACATGAGAATTGCAAAGCTCAATTACTATTTTCTGTCATAACATTTTAAAGAGCGTGCAATATATTATCATAAAAGGTACTCATAACATAAGGGGACATGCAACTCATACTCATATGTAAGATGCCAAAACATACGAAATTACTAAGAGTTTATTGTTTGAGTGGACAAAAAGCTTGTGAGAAAGGCTTCAATGAATTGAAGAAAAAGCTTACCTTTGCTTCGGTGTTGACTTTACTGGAGGGAAAGAAGGACTGTAACGTATTATGACGCTTTCTGAGTAGGTTTCAGGTTGTCTTCTCATGCAATGAGGTAATGTTATAGCCTATGCCTCAAGGAAACTCAAGGTACATGAAATGAATTATCCAACATATGATTGTGAATTACGGGGCGTAGTGTTTTCTTTGGAAGTATGGAGACATTACCTTTATGAGGTGCATCTAGATGTGTTCATACGTGTTTACACAAAACTATTTGAATCCCTTGCAACAAGGGTAATGTGGTTGCAGATGCTTTGAATCGTATTTCCATTGGCATTGTGGCGCATGTAGAAGATTAGAAAAAGAAGTTAGTCCACGATGTTCATAGGTGGCCCGGTAGGGATTTAAACAATAGATTCTCGAAAGGGTGGTTTCAAGGTCCAACTTAGCTCGAAATCCTTATTAGTGGTTGATGTGAAGTCTAAGAAACACCTCTATCACATCTTGATGGGTTTAAGAGAATCCATGCTTAAGAAATCAGTAATGCATTCTCCCAAGGGGGGTGATAAGTTACTTATATATTTCGCTTGTATCTAGATGTGGATGAACTAAGAAGAAAATTTGGAACATGCCCATGGTTTACAATATTTTATTCATCTCGGAGCCACCCCTATGTACTCTAAATTGTGAGAGATCTATTGGTGGAATGATTTGAAGATGGATGTAGCAGTTTGGTGGAGAAATGTTTAAATTGACAACAAGTCAAGGCAGAACACAATCAAAAGTCTAGAGGTTTATCTCAAGATATAGATATTCCCACTTGAATTGGGAGGATGTGAATATATATTTTGTTTTGGGTTTTCCTTGCACTTCAACGCAATATTATTCTTTTTTTTGTCATCATTGATCGAATTAGTTAATCATCCCACTTTATACACGTCAAGGCTTTATATAAGGTGAAAGACTATCCCATGCTAGACATTAAGGTGATAGTGAATATGCACGGGGTTCCCTTGTCTATCATTTTTCATAGGGGGATACTCAATTCACTTCTCAATTTTTGAAGGCTTTGTTAAATGGGTTTGGTACTAAAGTGAAACTTAATACCATATTTCATCCCTAAACGGATGGTCTAGTGGAACATACAACCGAAACCCTAGTAGATATGTTGAGGCCATGTGTTATGGGCTTCAAGGGTAATTAGCATAATCATCTACATTGATAGAGTTTACCTAAAAATAATAACTACCACTTCAATATTTCCATGGATCATTTTGAAGAAAATTATGGGAGGATATGTAGGTCTCCGTTTGGGTGGTTTTAAGTAGGGAAGTTCTCTTAGCGGTCCCGAAATAGTTTTTATGAGGCCGTTAAGAAAATTCATTTATTAGAGTGTTGAATACGAATCTAAATCTGCAAAGTATTATGCCGTCAATAGAAAGTGGAATCCTGAATTCGAGGTAGGTGATTGGGTCTACTTTAAGATCTCACTCATGAAAGGGGTGATGAGATTTGCAAAAAAGGAAAAACATAGTCCACAACATATGAAACCATATCAAATTTGGAAGTAGGTTAGAAAGGTTTCCTATGAGTTCAGTAAATGTCCTGGATCCAGTTCACTCGGTATTCCTTGCTTAAAAAATTAATACGTGATCCTGTATACATACTTCCTTTAGAAGGATTGGGAGTTGAGAACCTTGCTTATGAAGAGGTCCCGGTTGAAATTTTAGACCGGAAAGTAATGAGGTTGAGGAATAAAGAGGTATCTTCCGTAAAGGTTCTAGGAAGGAATCATCTAGTTGAGAGGTCACATGAGAGACCAAGGCCGATATGATGTCCCGTTATCCTCATCTTTTCCCTCCTACTTCTATTCAAACATTAGGTAAGTAGTTTTTCTTGAGTTTGTAGTAAATTGGGTGTTATGTGTATTGTTGAGTTTTTCCATTATTTTCTTTATGTAATTTGAGTCCATGTAGAGAAGCATGTATTTCATAACTTTAATTTCACATAAGTTTTATGTCCCTCTTGTTGAATTACTTTATTAGTATGAAAACTTACATATTTAGCTTATGATGTGGATTTATGAATATGCTTAATTATCTTCAGTGAAGTGGCATTTCGAATCCTTGTTTTATATTGAACTTGTCATTGTGTGGAGAAGGTAGTTCCTCTTATGAACATGATATATGATATATTGCATTCATATTGAGTTGGTAGATATAGTTCCTAGTTCCTCATATTTCTTTGATATGCCTTGGATTGGAATTGAAGTTTCTCCCCTAAATAAGTGCTTATAATGGATTGTGCATTTTCTGTATGCATCGTGGTTGTACTAATTCTCTATAGTTTTTAACCTAGATTAGTGTCTTTGTTTACAATCGGGGAAGAATGTTCCCAAGAGGGAGGGATGTAGTCCCCGGAAATCTATGACCTAAGCTAGAGATTTACGGATGTCTATTAACATAAAAAGGTTTAAGTCAGTGTTTCTAGATTCAAAATAACGTAACTAACTTAGTTTGAAAGTTTTCATGCATAATCGCCAAGAAACAACTATGACACCCGGAAACGAGGAAAATTGATAGTTAATTCTTAGGTCTTGTAAGAGGTTTTGAAGTGTCGTGTGATGATAAAATCTTGTAAAAATGATTTAAATATGTAAAAACTAAAAGTTTAAGGTCCAAACTTCTGAATAAGGCCCCCTCAAGGACCCAGGGGTCCTTGAGGAGGACCCAAACTATGACCCAAAATCTGCAAAAGACAGCAGCATGTACGAGAAAAATCTACGGCCAATAGAATGGTCTACAGACTGTTGGTCATGGTCGTAGGTGGGAACATAGTTTTGGTAAGATTGTAACCCAAAAAGGGAGCCTATGAACCAAACCACGTACGGTGCAAAGCGGACAGTAACTCTACCTACGGTTTGTAGGTGGTGGATCGTAGGTGCTGCTACATTTTGAGTTTTCAGTTAAGGATCTTAATTTTTGTTAGTTATTAAATTGGTGGTTAAGTAGCGTTATTATTAAAACAATTAATTTTATAAAACCACCTATAAGACCCTTACTGTAAGGCATTAACTCACCCAACTAAACTAACTACTCAAACAAATAAACTCAACTTCCCTTCAGAACTTTCTCTCATTTAAGAACTCCATTTAAGAAGAAGATTAACTTTAATTTTGGAATCTAGAACTTGACTTTATTTCCCTCAATACTTAAGGATTAACAAAGGTATGAAAGCTTCTCACTCTTGGGATCCTATTCCAAGAGGTCCTCTCAAAAATGGATTTGAAAGTTCCCCAATTTGCTTTTTGTATTACTTGATTTCGTGGGTCTCTTTCTAGACTTGCTTTCATTGATATAAGTTGATTTATGTGATTATATGTTTTTAACTACCTAAGGGTTATCCCGAAAATGCTCTTATATCCTCCGCTCATATGTGTTTCGCGACTCACACCAATGTACAAGACTCTACTATATGTGGCTTTAAAGAGACTTTTGGATTCCTAAAGATTACTTCATAAAATTTTGCTTTGATTTCATATTTGTCAGGAACCCAAGGGTATAACCTAGAAGAAATGGATCCTCAAGTCACCACACGGCGTATTCGATCACTCAGAGGTCTCCCACAAGAACTTAGACATAATTCATTGCATTAAAATATATGATAAGTAGTGTGAAACAAGACTTTTCACAACATCATCTAAAAATTCTTTTAATAAAAAACATGCGAAATTCTAAGTCTTTCATAGACATCTTAGACACAGAAATATCTTGGGTCACAACTCATACTTCAATAATTAGAAAATATCTAAGTGTATTACAATGTATTTGAATAGAGAAAACTAAACATAATTATGTCCTTGAATCAATTTAGGACATACTAACACTTTCTTGAAAGAATGATAATATGCAAGCTTCATTTTAAATGACTCCTCCCAATTGCCACCTACACCTTTAGAGATAAGACAATATATTATTTAGTACATACCATTAACAACTTTTATCCCTAACTTCACATCTAAGAAATATTCCAGTAATCCACATAATAGCATTATCAACACTTCAAGACACCTATAGAAGCATATAACATTCCAACCAAAGGCTATCCTAAAACTTACTTAAGTAAGAGAAGAAATGACGGCCGACACACCCTCTATAAGCAAAACTAAATAATCCTTAAGACTTCCTACGATACGATTATTCACTATTTAGCATTCAACTCACAACATCATATTACTCTAAGATTCACTTGAATAAAACATGAAGAGACCGCTGATAGACGCTCTTCAATCCCACATAAGTAACCCACAAAGCTACCCAAGATAGGGATACTTTTACTCAACCTATATTAACTTAAGTCATTACGTTTCATTATGTCAATTAAGAATCAATTAAAAAATTTAGAGGACTTCACATAATAGTCTTAGAAAAGACCTAGGGAACCTACTGATACACTCAAATTATACTTCCCTAAAAAAGTATAAGAGGTCTTGTCAAGTAAAAACCCAATTGTTATGTTGGGGTCAATCCACAAGGAAAATGGTTTAGACGTAACTTTGATGTACGATTACGTGTATTTAGTCGAGTCCTTTTCGAAAACAATTAATTAAAGGGGGGGGGGGTTTGTGTAACAAAAATGTTTAAATATTTCTAAGTAAGACAAATAGGAAGTTTAATACTTTGGTGTTTATCAAGTGATGACAGAAACTATGGTGTAAGTTTTCCCCATATGTTCATAACACGCTAATCCTATCTATAACAATTCTTTCCCGGTGTCTTGCATGCAAAGTGGTAAGTTAGGTATCTCTAATTCCTTGGTCCGGCAAGTAGAGAATTTCACTCCATAACAATGGTGTGGCTATGTGTGTATACTTTTACTAAACCTTACCTTTACTTCATATTAAGCATCATATTAACTGCATGACTAAGTTAATACTTCGTACCAATTGAAACTAGCCTATTAGATAGTGTATACTAAATCTATATTGATAATTCTTTTCCTATCAACTACTTCCTTTGTTCGACAAGTAGGAATAAGTCAAGTTCTAATGTGTGCACTCGTTAAAAAGATGTCTAAACGAAATAATTATGAATACATTCAAGAAACTATTCTAGAATTACTTTAGGCTAGTTTTACCTTGTTAATTACCCATGGTTCCCCACAACCCTAGTTGTGGATTTAGTTACCCATGCTTAGAAATACACAATTCATAGTTATTGAACAAGAATTCATGTACTTACTTTGTCAAGTTTGAAGAAAATCTAGAAATAACACTTGAATGAAAGAAAATATCTTGAGATTTGATTCGAAACTTTAAGTAATTCCTTAATTTAAAGTTCATATTCCAAAAACAAGAGTATAAAAAATAATAAAAAATCTAACCCCAAAAAGAGATTTTAACCCTATTTATAACAATAAAGTCCTATATTCTAAGGAGTTCTAAATAAGTAAAGTCTGTCCAGAAACGCGTATTCAATTGAAAGACACCTGTGATGGTCCGTTGATGGAATGACGCACTGTCGATTGCCTCCGTTGATCCAAACTTAGTATCTTCTTCATGCCTCCAACTCGCACCTTCTCTGGACCAATCAATGGACCAACAACACGGTCCGTTGATGCACATACGGTATGTTGGTGTATATCGTCGTTCCGTACATAGTAACTTCTTCAGCCTTCATCCTGGCATATTCTCTGATCCAATCGACGGACCAACAACACGGTCCATTGATATATCTATAATCCTCCGGTGACTCCGTTGTTCCAAAATATTTTTTTCTTCAGTTTCAGGTACTGGGACTACTCTCTGATTTGATCGACGATTTGCCAAGACGATCTGTCGATCAGTCGATGGACCGTCGATCCTTCCTAGCCCCACACTTGGTCAGAATTCCCCGAGTTGTTTCCGTATTCTTGGACCTCCAGTTTTCGACAACAAGCTACGGACCGTCAATGGAACGACGGGTCGTCGATGGCTCATAGGTAACCTCTTCTGCACAATCTTCTACATTTCTGTTTTGGACAACTTTCCTTCAAAACACAGATAAAAACCATTAAAATTACTACAAAAAGGCCTAAGACTAACACTAAACTTAAGAAAAAACATTGAAAGTACCGTGAAAACACAGTTGATCAACACCCTCAACTCAAATTCGTTGTTTGTCCTCAAGCAATGCACTATGACTCACCACAACACCTTCGTACAAAAGTATCCTCATTTAAGATTTCACAATCATATGTCTATCAATCATTACTATTTTCATTTCTTTTATGCATGATATCACTCTTAGTTTCACTCATGTGGATCAGACCATGATACAGACTCACCACGCCAACACCACTACTCTTTTATCCCTCACAAAGCACCAACTCTCCAGTAATGCAACTAGTGTTCTCACTTAAAAAGATATCCTCCTTTTTCACATGATGGTTTCAAATTGGAGTATGAGGATCATTATTCAAGACTCTCTCTCAGAACAACTTCACACCTAATTGATACTTGTTGCCATAGGCTTGCCGTTGTTTTCACTACTTTAAGTTCACCATTAGACTCTTAGGATAACGATAGGACTTTCTTGGCTTGTAACGTAGGCTCAGGGTCTGGTATTGTACATATGGATGTAATTTAGTGACTTGTTGCCCACCTTGACATTACGGCTAAGCGTCATACCTCTCTTATTTTCCATTATGCCCTATTCTTCCTTTTCTTTTATTGTTTGCCTTATTTTCTTCTCTCTTCCTCCTTTTGTGCAAATTACTCTTCTTTTATTATTATTATTACTATTATTATTATTATTATTATTATTATTATTATTTTATTATTATTTTTACTATTATTATTATTACTATTATTATTATTATTATATTACTATTATTATTATTATTATTATTATTATATTATTATTATTATTATTTCTTTATTTATTATTATTTATTTTCTTTCACTTGATTTGAACTTTGATTCACTCATTTATCTTCTTAACTATTTCTTTTCTTTTTCCTTTTACATTAATTCTTTCACAACCCACTTCTTCTCGGAATATTACTCACAATAGCCACCCACAACTCTTGGTTTTGCCATAAGTAAGAGTGACACAATACCCCAGTTGGGTCAGGGCTAAGACAAGATTGGTTTCTCTCTGCATTATCCACCCTCAACTTATGCTTTTGGCCTAAGTTGAGGTGCACATGTCCAAGGAGGGACCAGGGCCAATACATTATACCTAGAAAAGATGAGTTGGGGTAGAAAAGAACAGTGCTTTGTAATATCAAATCATTTGTATCAAAAAGTGATTAATTTCATTTGGTTTTCTTTTATTTAGGCTAAAGATTAACTAATTTGAATAAGGTCCTATGATCCCTCCTAATTGTCTAACACAGAGTACTTTTTGCAGGACTAACCAGGCAAGTTCTATCTAGGTACCAATAGTGGACTATTCAACTTTCCTCACACTCTCTTAACACCTCATTACCCAACCAGATTATCAGACACCTAGTTTGAGTGTTAGATTGAAGGTTATGCAATAGTGTATCGATACATCTTGCTTAGATACAACACATTGAACATTCACTATGCCTAACCATGCAAGCATTCTCTTTAGAACCGAATATCATTGTATTTACACATCATGCTTCAGATTTCACATTCATACTTTGTACAAGATACTAACATTCCGGTTCAACACTAAAATAACCAGTCTCTTGGGGCAAAAGAATACAGGCAAGGAAACCCCAAGAGAGGATCGCGAGTTAGGCTACTCATACTTCACCTTATCACTAACTTTCCATTTACTCCACCCCAACAAGAAAGCATGCAATTGTCCCCAATGCATAAGAAATATAAGAACACGGTGGTAGGTTGAAAAAAACCTGAGGCGCATAGCGGCGACGATCTACAAGCTAGCAGGTCCGGCTGACTGGAACTCGCTCCATATGTATTAAGGACACCATCAGTAGTCTCCGCAGCAATGTCTTCATCCCCACTGGTGCTCCGCTCAACATCCTCAAGCCTGGATCTAGACACCCCACCAGCCAACTCATCAGCCATCATCTATCGGGCCTCCTCATCTACCAAAAAGTCTCTCCTTGTGGCCTCCAAGTCAGTGCGCTTCTTCTTCCTAGACGAGTCTGATCACTCTCTTTGAGTGGTGCCTCTTACTATGCTCACCTCACATGGCAGAGGCGGTGGTGCAGCGGTGGTCTGGAACAGTGCACTAAGCAATGTATCCTCAGCAAGCTCCGCAGGTGTGGCCTCAGGCTCAAGTACCCGCACGTCCACAAGAATCGCATCTATATCAGCCCTCAAACTTGCCATAAAAGCCTAGAGAGTACTAAAATCAATAGTAGGGGATGTCCAGGTGAGAACTCTAAACTCGAACGCATCAAGGCAATGGTGGACTACACAAGAATCTTCCTCTTAGTCTGCTGGGCCATCTTCTTCTTGATTCGATCCTCCGTCTCATGCAATGGACTTCTGTATCCAAGGCTGGATATGATGCATCAATGAGGCGATCTGGGACTTTCATTTGTGGACCCTAGCAATCGGGACCAGTGCTGCGAATGGTGTAGATCGGGAGTAATTTGGGGCTCTACTAGTGCCCGACATAGGCTCAACCGGAGTGGTGCCAGTAGGGTATGATGTAGCCTGATTAGCTCCTTGGTCTTTCTCAACAGTGTCTACCATGTTCTCACCTATTGGATACACCTCTACTCTGGGCCTCTTTAGGGTGCCACTTTATTGGCCTATTCCGGATTAGACCAATGTGCACACTCCCAATAGGAGTCTTGAGAACATCAATGTGCCAAATGGGCATTCAAGCAGACTTGCACAACTGAAAATTATACAGGGAAAGGGTAAGTGGTCAAGGGATTAAAGGCCCTCTCATGATGACTACCAATAATAGCCTTAAAAAAACAACCAGGAACCCCGCAACCATCATAACAACAACTTCTGCTCTATCCCATGTAAGAATGTTGTTAGCAACTGTAGGTTATGGCTATACCGGACCAATAGCCAGATGAACTTGGCATCAAATGTGAGGTTGGCCTTCTTGATAGGTCCTCTGGGCTCCAACACCTAATCTACACCCTCAAAATCCACGAAAATGTGCTGGGCTATCCACCTCTTGGTGGTATCTCTCACAACCTTGTCTCGCTGGAAATTGCCTTCTTTAATCAGTTTCCAACAGTAGTCAAACTCGGGGGTGAGACGCTACCTAGGGACATTTGTATCAGCACCGTATAAGAAACGACAAATGGTGGGCAAAGATAAATCCACTCTGCGGCCATGGACTCGAACATGGGTAAGTGGTGCCAATTTGGAGGCATTAGAAAGCTATCCAGAGAAGTCGGGAGAGTCGGTGCGTAAGAAGAATAGAACTCTCGCATCAACTCCTCACTGTAGCATCCCACACTTCTAGATATCCACTCGAGCTGATGGCGGGTGAAGAGATCATGTATAGTAGGGACCATCTGAAGACTCCATGGAAGAACCCGCTGCTCAACTGTCAGAGTCAGAGTCATGACCCCCTTATCATTAAGCATCCTAGAATCCATGTAAACCTTGTATTGTCCTTCTACTAACCACCGGTTGGGATGATCAGCAACCGATGTAAGGACGTCGAGCTGGGGTGCTGGAGTAAAATCCGAATTATCGGCCTCATCAGACAAGGAAGAGTGGGTAGGTGCAGTAGGAACAGTGAAATTATGTGATTTTTAAGAGTGGGACGACTCTGACCTGAAAGCCTCATTGGAGTCAGCCACTCCCTTGGAACCCGCGGCAGACCCAGACGGTATGCCGGTCAATGTGCGCTTCTCATGAGACTAGGAGGATGTGACTACGCCGGATGGAACCTTCTTGGGCGTGCCTCGAGTTGTCCCTAGCAGCAGGTGTCGGTGTCCAGGTTTCTAGTGTCATGTATTCGGGACTAGTCTCATTGTAAAACGAACAAATCACTAACCAGCGTGACGGGGCGACGTACTTGAATCATCTCGAGGGTAGACAATATCAATATTGGGGGCTATTTCTACCTACAAAGGAGGGTTATTAGTTCTAGTATAATCATTCCCACACTCGAAGGAATGAAACACAAAAGTTGGAGAATAAAACATAGTGAAGTGAAGAACTGTAGAACTAAACGATGGGCACTATTGACTATCCGTTGATGGAAAGATGGTTCGTCGATAGGGTCCTTCGGTGGACACTTAGTACATTTAAGAAGTTATAAGTCCGTAGTAGTTGCATTTAGAAACAACGGACGTGCACGACGACCCGTCGATAAACCAACACACCTTAGTCCACTTCCGTCGTTAGACACACGGAAAATATCAGACCTTAGTCCACTTCCGTCGTTGTACACTAGGAAAATATTAAAGAAACTTTAGAGACAAAGGTTCTGTTAGAAATGACAGAGCTAGCAGACGGTCCGTCGATTATTCGATGGTCCGTAGTCATTTGTGTCGTTCTAGATTTAAAAAAGGTAGAGATGTGGCTATCGACAGACCTCATTGATGGTTTGTCAATTGACCGACGGTCTATAGACGGGGTCTCTACTGTCGGTTAGAGATAGATTTGTGTCTACACCCTTTGCACCCCACACATACACAAATTCAAGCACATCAATTAAAAAACATGTTCGATAGAAATCAACACACCATTTTTTATTCCAAAGACTTCGATTATTCCAATTGCAATCGTAGATTTTAAGAGACTAAAAATCCCTATGTCGGAAAACTACAAAACTAACCCATTCTGAATTCATTTCAGCCCCACTTCATACACTTACCATCATTCTAGGGAAAAGAAACTCTCAAATTATAGTTAAATTAGGCTACGTTGTACCTAAGTCAGACCCACATGCTAGCAATTCGGTTTCCAAACAAATGTCATGAGATTAGGGAGCATATGAGCATGACATACCTGTATTCTGTAGTTGAGCAATTGTGAGGGTTAACTTTGTAATGATCAACACTAAGGACGCATTCAAACATTGAGCAGAAAGATGAAAGAAAAAGATGGGAGTTTGGGGAATGAGGTTTTTGGGAATGTGGAGATGATGAGAGATTATGAAATAAGAGAGGATTACCGGTGAATTAGTGTGTGAGTGAGTGGGGGAGTAAGGCAATATTGGGAGGGAAATGGTTGAGGGGAGAATTTGAAAAGGCGGGGAAGAAACTGAAGAGTTTAAATTCATTATATAGCCGACGGGGCTGGGTCGGGTCCTTGGATCTGGGGAACATACGATTCCCTGTCGATGGTCCGTAAGTCAATCAACGGTCCGTCGACTGCTCCATCGATTGTTCCCTAACTTAGACAATATTGAAAAAGAATCATGGATCGACAGACCCCATCGACGGTCCGTAGACGATACAACGACCAGTCGATTCATGCGTCGATGAGTGCACCAGACTAAATTCTTTAGATTTCTAGTGATTTGGTCCCTGCACATTTAGTACCCAATAAGCTATTCTTTTTGTGTATTCTGGACACTTTTAAGAGACGGACCCTACACTACTCGTTAGAGAACACTCTAAAAGAAATAAATCAAAATCAATACATGACATAAAGTAAAAACCGAATAATGTAACTATTCCTATAAAGACAAGAAAAACCTCATGTTTGATACAGGATACATATTGGGTTGCCTCGCAATCAACGGTTGGTTTAATGTCGCGGTATACAACGCACAAGACTTCATCAAGACTGTATGCCTCTACCACATCATTCGCATTTTCTGCATGCCCGAGGTAGATTTTGATTCTTTGCCCACTGACCTTGAACCTTGCACCCTCCTTGTTCTCCAACTCAACTCCACCACCATGGGGAACACTTGAGTGATCAAGAACATACCAGTTCATTTGGACTTGAGTTTGGGCAAAAACAAGCGCAATCTAGAGTTGAACAAAAGCATCGAATCCCCAACCGCAAATTCGTGCATTTTAATATTTTGGTCATGGTACTTCTTCATATTTTCTTTGTAGAGGGATGAACTTTCATATGCCTTCTAGCGAAACTCATCAATCTCATTTAACCCATTTAATCTTTGTTCTGCTGCTTCATTCCATCCATCTTCAGTTTCTTCACTGCCCACATGTCCTTATGCTCTAACTCAACCGGCAAATGAAAGCATTTCCATATAGAAGTTTGTAAGGATACAAACCTATGGGAGTCTTGTATGCTGTCTGATAGGCCCAAAGAGAATCATCAAGCCTCCTTGACCAATCCGTTCTACTAGCATTTCACAATTTTTTCCAGAATTTACTTGATTTCTCTGTTGAAACCCCTAACTTGTCCACTAGTCTGAGGATTGTATGGAGTGGATACATTGTAGGAACCCCATATTTATCCAACAACCTTTGAAAAACTTGTTGCAAAAGTGGGATTCCCCCATCACAAGTAATGGCTCTATGGGGTGCCAAATCTGGAAAGATGTGTTTTCAAAAACGTCGTAACACTCTTCCCTTCATTGTTTGCAAGTGTATGGCTTCCACCCATTTGACATATAATCAGCCACCACACAAGAATGTAATTCATCCATGAGAACACACAAAGGACCCATAAAGCCAATGCCCCACACATCAAACAACTCAATTACAACAATGTGATTCAAAGGGAGCTCTTGCCTTCTAGAAAGACCTCCATCTCTTTGAAACCTATTACATGCCTTGGAGAACTCATGAGAATCTTGGTGGATGGTTGGCCAATAGTAGCCACATTGCATGATTTTATGGGAGTCCGAATACCACTATGATTCCCACCCACATGAGAGGAGTGACATGCCTCAAAACACTCAACATCTAAACTTCCGGCACACATCAACAAATAAGGCCATCATCACAACTCCTATATAAATTTGGATCATCCCAAAAGAACTTTTTCACATCACGCATAAACTTTATCCTTTGATGAAAGGACAAGTCTGATGATACTATGTCACTAGCTAAATATTTGCAAAAATTGGTGAACCATAAAATAAAGTCATGGGAAGCGGTAAAAACATGCTCATCAGGGAAATCTATCATCAATTTCAGCGTTTCACCCCAATTCTCGCCACCCTCGCATAGCCTCATCCTCTAATCGAGATAAATGATCGGCAACTTGATTTTCGTCCCTTTTCTATATTTCACTTTAAAGTCAAATTCTTGCAACAGTAATACCCATCTAGTCAACCTTGGCTTCGCATCCTTCTTTCCCATCAAATATCTCAAGAAGATTGATAAGTATGTACTATGACTCTCCTGCACAACAAATAGGAGCGATATTTCACGAAAGCAAAAACCACCGCAAGGATCTCTTGCTCAGTCAGAGATAGTTATTTTGATCTTCATTAAGGGCTTTACTAGTAAAATATATGGGGTGAAGGATTTTATCCCTCATATGACCCAAAACTACACCAAGAGTAACAACCCTAGCATCAGACATCACCTTAAATGGCTTACTCCAATCCGGGGAAAATAATGGGCGCAGACACCAACTTCTCCTTCAACTCACCAAACACTTTCAAACAAGATTCATCAAAATAAAATTTACACTCCTTATTAATTAACTTGTACAGAGGTTGTGCAATTTTTTTTAAAATCCTTGATAAACCTCTTGTAGAAGGCCGCATGTCCAACAAAATCCCCTCACACACCTGTTACAGAGATGGGTGGAGGAAGTCTCTCTATCACTTAAACTTTGGTTCGATCAACCTCTATAAAACCTTCTATGAGATGCGATGACCCAATACAATACTCTCTTTCACCATGAAGTAACATTTCTCCCAATTTAGCACAAGGTTGCACTCTTCACATCTCTTGAGAACAATGGTCAAGTGACTCAAACAATGTTCAAAGAAGTCACCAACCACTGAAAAATCATCCATTCGCACCTCAATAGTGTATTCCATCATATCAGAGAAATCGGAAGAATTAAAAACTTTTAAACTATAGCTAATCGGAGGTTTACATAGATCTATACATACACATAATCGTAATAATATCAAGTTACATAGACTCGTTCTTATAAGATGATTACATAGTCTTATACTTTTATTTCACCACACTTATATAGTAAAGAAAGAGTCATAAATTCGTCTTATCTCATAAACAGTCTAAAGAGGAAAATTACATTAGGCATAGCCCTTCATCAATAAAGGTAAGACACATATAGGCTTTATACAATTTTGCCTCAAATAAGAAATAGAGTCAATACAAAAGTTGTAGTAACTAAGTAACTTTGCAAAGAGAATATTGGCATCGTCCTCGGGGAAAATGAGGATATACCACTGGGATGATAGAATATCCCTGTCTTCCTCAATCTCAAATAAAATTCAACGACCGAAACCTTAAATATTTGGTAAAAAGTGAGAAAATGGGGTTAGTACGCCACATGTACTAAGTATGAGACCATATGCACAAATTCTAACAAAGTATGATAGAAAGGGTTATTTAATGAAATAATGTTATTTAAGACAATCCTTTGAATATACTAAACAAATTAATTATATCATATGGACATCATCATACTTAAACCCATATCTCCTATAACTCTATCATCACATAATAATATGACAAATGTGAATAGGAGTAAACCAGGTAAATAACATAGAAAATAAACCAACTATAATCCTTAAGAAACCACAAGTGCAATGACAAAGCAAAGCCCCATAACCCTACTTAAACAAGTAACCCACCAAAGATCATAATTAGCAATTCACTTCACATAGCATAGTCTTCTATCTCATATATTGTTCTTTATTTAACAATGATAACCAATATCATATTCATAAGCATCTTATTCAACATATAATGTCATTTACGTTATATTATATTTATATACATAATATTAACTCCTCAAAGCTTCTATCAAGGCAAACTAGTGCAAGGCATAGGTAGAGCGCCATACCCCTACCTAAGCTAAAGTCAAACCACTCAAGTCACTTCAATTAGTCTATACTTCATTCATAATTTTAGTTTAGGGAACTCTTTCCTTAACCGACATAGGCTACATGAGCTAATGTGGATTCCAGTGTCGTGAAACCTTACACCGATGGAAGGTGGTCTACCAGACAAGGTAGAACCTAACATGAATGTAGATATATATGTGGATCCACTAGCTAGTATCATATGGTGTCAACATAGTTTATGGAGCTTGGGGAATGAAGATGGAAATATCAACTCTACACCCTACCTTGGGTCATGAGGCTATCCACTCCACGAAGACAGTGGTGAATCCTACCTTCCTTATGTAAGAAGGTGTCATCCCCTCACATACAAGGTCACTCGGTGCTAAGCTAGGTACCTTTCTTAAAATGTCTTTAGTCTTGTTGTAGTCATAACTTAGTTTAGGTCAAAGGGACTACCCTTGTATATTCATTATCATAGCTCAATAAGAATTGAATGAGAAATAGTACTTTCATTCACAATTCGTATAAGTGAGGTCAACCCTTTGCATATCACCTCTTAATAGGGTACATAATTACATATTTTCATTATTATGGCATGAACACCTTAAGAAACCTCACAACCAAAGCATATGACATTTCAATTCAATCCTCATACCATTCTAAAACTTTATAAAAAGTATACTTCATTACAACATCATAACTTGATGACGATTTACCATAATTAAAGTGAGAATTAGAATAGTCAAGACTTACCAACACTCCTCCATAGTTCATCATAAATAGAGTTACCATCAACTCATAGATTAACCCAATTCGTGTCATCGCACCAATGTAATTCAACAGCCAACATGATAATGAACTTAGAAGAGTCACTATACCATGATTCAATAATAATCCAAAGCTTGAAAACATATTATTTAAGTCTATCTTCTTAAACTAGATCACTATTCAATTTCGCATGAAGGACTTCAATTCATTACAATAGGCTCATGATCAATGTAATAACAACCATTAAATATGGTTTAACCAATAATAAATCAATTGCATAAAACCCAATAATATTCATATCAAGATCATGCCTAGGGTTAAGGGTCATAATCTACAATCTAGACCAAACCATATAAATTCATCCTAACCAAGTTAAAATACATTATAATCTACTCATTATAACCCAAAGAAGACATGAACAACTCGATACATAACATAAAATTCACAATTGAATGAAACCCATATGGAAATTAACTTTTTGGAAAACCTTGATGAGCACTTTGAGGAAAGAAGTCTCAAAGGTGAATTAGATCCCATACCTTAATATTGGATGACCTTTTGATGGTGAATTCGGCCTCTACCATCCCCCAGTTAACCTCCCAAGGAAATCTCCAATGGTGTCTTCCAATAGAGAGAGAAAGTAGAGAGAAGGAAGAGAGTTTAGTTTTAGTTTTGTCCTTAGACTAATGAGGGTTGAGGGTATTTATATGAGGGGTTAAATTACTAAATTAGTCTTCCTTTAATCCCCAAATACTCCTAAACCTCTTAATTAATTAAATGAAATCAACCTAAAACGTGCAGGAATAGCAGACCCCATCGACGAGACCTCGATCGCCCGATCGTTAGTCCATTAATAGTCGCTGATGCACAAATGGAATTTTTGTAAGAGACTGGCGCATATAGGGTTTTTTTCTTCATTTCTCTAAGTGTGGGATGAAGGTGGCCTCGACGCCCTGTCGATCCACTAATTCCACGTCAATCCCTTTCCGTTGCGTGTAAAGTAGCTAGGTAAGAAAGAGCCTTCACGAATCTTTTTAAGTGTGGGATGACGGTGGCCTAGACACCCATTTAGAAACTGAATCCCCATCAACCCCTTCGTCAAGGCACACTGCCAGGCAGTGCTGCATCCCAAGCTACAAGGATCCTCCTCAAGGGCTCTTGATTGGTTCTTGGGGAGTCGTACCGTGACGTTTCAATCATAAAACATCACTCGCATGTGTTACACCTATTTATAATCACTTTGGTGCGATTCCGACTCTTAAAACTACTCTAACCGCTTAAGACACATTATCCTTCTTATGAAAATATTTTCTGGACGTCATGGATGTTCTTGAATATTATAGTTTTTAAATACCTTAACTATTCTCTTTACTCTTAATTTTACATAGAATAGTGATTATACCTAATGGAGCCTATTTTAAGTTTTATGACATGCCTAGGGATTTGGAAATGTCACAATATCCCCCCAATGGGGGGGGGATCGATTATATCGTAAAAGAGAGAATGAGAGAAGATTGCTGAATGAGAGTTATTTTATTTATTAAGGCAAATGCCTCTTATATACACATACATAATGACCTTTAATCTTTGTTAAAAGACGATTGGCTTTTACTATTTACACAGTTACTTGACTCTTACTATTCATGATTAGGACTTTTTGCTATTCACGAATAGTACACTGACACACAAAAACAAATAAACTTTTGGCCAAATGGCCGACATACTATTTTCTACTTTATTTAATGGCCTTTACATTTTTATATATGGCCGACAATGATCATGACT
The DNA here is from genome assembly GCA_027705065.1 of Solanum peruvianum. NCBI lineage: Eukaryota > Viridiplantae > Streptophyta > Magnoliopsida > Solanales > Solanaceae > Solanum > Solanum peruvianum. Next base: position 7,280 of record JAKWJD010000399.1, on the reverse strand, counting down.
AATTTGTACATATATCTTTATGCCTATCTTCTCTTCTTCTTCTTCTTAGTTTATTCCAGTTGTACTCCCGGGACATAGTTATCTTCGCCATTGCATTTTGAACATAGGTGGTCTGGATACTTTTGTCCAATCAGTTTGCAGTATCTGGTCATCAAGTTTTGAGAAATGAAAATTTTCCTGATAGCTCTTGTTGTAGGTGTTTGTTCTGGCTTCAGTAGACTTAATATCCATTGTCGTACTTCTTCCATATCTGCTGTTCTTATATCTTTACAATTGGAGTATATCATTGTTGATCTCTGTTGTAATAACTCCAAATTGCATTTTCATTAGGTAGTTGTTTGATAACTCATTTATATGGTAGCTATACCAATAGTCCTTTTGTTTGCATAAAAATATGGGAATCCACCTTCTGTATCTCTCTTTGTATATCTATTTTTCTGGTATTATCATATCTCTAGTTAAGCCTATCTTATAACTTGTATTGTAGGTTTAATTTCTTCATATAGTATCTCTGCTGTTGCTGAGTAGAACTTTATAAATAAAGTTCCTTGTTATCCTTTTATATTGCAGAAATGCCTTATGTAGCTCAGGTATTTTAGCTACTTCCTCTCCAGTTATAGTATATACGGTGTTTATAATCCATAATTGTAGCAAGTTGCTACTAGGTTGGGATTCCTTCCTGGTTGTGCAATTAGTTTATTATCCTTGTAGATGTTGGATTATGTAGTCTTGTTCAGGGTTTCTCGTATTTTTAGCTTTAGGGTTTTGGTTGAGAAAAGTCTGTACTTTGTATATATTTTCTATATACATTCTGGTAATGTGTTATATTTTGTTTATCTGAATCTAGGCTGGCTTTGTAGTATTATTTGTGGTGGTATGAATATATCTTTCTGGGTACTTTGAGGTATATGGTTTTGAGAATAACTTATTCAATTTTGTATTTGTGTATTTTATTTTAGTCTCCTCCTTTTTTATAGGTTGTCCTGCTGTAGATGTGCTGGCTGTAGCTGCATTTAAACAAATGTTGTTATGGGTTTTTTGGAGTTTCCCAGCGTCTCCTTCTAGTTCTGGAATTTTTGCGTCTTCCGATTGACGTAGCTCCGCATGTTTATAGTCATGCTGCTGACTTATATTTTTCATCTTTTGTAGCTCTTTGTCCATACTGCCCACTTTCGCAGAAAGTGTAGTAATGGCTTTGAGTATTTCTTCCATCTTATCTTGTTCAGTTTGGGTTCCTTTTTCTTGATAAATAATCTGCAACAAGATTCTTGTCAGTCTTAATTACTTCAATTGTAAATGTAAAATTTAATATATTCAATACTAATCTCCTTATTTCTTTTGTTGTAACTGAATCTTCTAATTTTTTTGTTATCCACCATTTTACCTGTGTATTATCTGTTCTTACAATAAATTTATTATAAACAATATATGGTTCAAATGCTAATAAACATTTATATAATGCGAATAATTCTTTTCTATTTATTTCCCATTTTATTTGTGCTTCTGTATAAGATCCTGAATAATATCTGCAATGGTGTTCTATTTTTTCTTTTTCATATTTGTATTTTAAAACTCCTCCATAACTATGATCACTCGAATCTGTTTCAACAATATAAGTAAATGTTTTATTTTCATCAGGAAAATATAGTTTTGGTAATTTTTTACATAAATTCTTAATATTTCTTATATGTTCTTTATCTTTATTGTCGAAATAATATTCTACATCCTTTTTAAGTTTTTTATGTAATGGTTTTAGATGTTCTGCTAATTTTGGTATATATTCTCTTACCTGATTTACTAATCCTAGAAAGGATTGTAATTTCTTTTTTGTATCTATATTTTCATCAATATTAATTATTTTTTGTACTATATGAGTTTGCATTTTTATTCCATTTTTATCTATTTGTATTCCTAGAAATTCTATCTGTGATTTCATAATTTCTGCTTTCTTTTTACTTAAACTTATACCTGAGTGTTTAATTATGTGTATGAATTTTTCTTATAATTTATATGTTCATCTGTGTCTTGGAATATAGTAATATATCATCTATATATACAATACATTTTCTAACTGGTTAAAACAGTTATCCATAAAATGTTGGTATCTACCTGGTGCATTTTTATATCCAAAAGGTAAAACATTCCATTCATAGAATCCTTGCGGTACTGTGAATGTTGTTAATTGTTTAGATTCTTCTTCTAGTTTTAGATGGTAAAATCCTGATTTACAGTCAAATTTGCTAAAATAATTATATCCTTGTATTTGTCTTATTTTTAGTATTTTGTTTGGTATTGGATAATTGTATGTTTTAGTTTTAGCATTTAGATTACGATAATCTATGACCATTCTACTTTTACCTCTTTTTTGTTCACTATGTTTTATAACTATAAATGCTGGACTTGTATGTTTACTATTGCTTTTTTGTATGTAATTATTTTCTAATAATTCATCTATATGTATTTTAAATTCTTTTAAATCATCAAAGTTATATTTTTTAATGGTTTCTGTGTTATTATACTATTTTCATCTATTAATTCAATTTTTACTTTGTCTTATGTTTTTCCCATCCTTGTAATGGATCTTCACTATATAATTGTTCTAGTTGTTCATTAATTATTTTAATTTTGTCTATAGCAAATATAATAATTTCTAATTGTGTTATTTGTTTATTATTTATATTTTCCATTTCTTGTTTATTTTTTCACTTCCTTTTATCCATTCCATAGGTTTTCTTTGTTTATATTTACTCTTTTTGCTCCTATTTTGTTTCCGCATGGTGTGGTAAACCACCATGTGTCTTTGTTATTATATGTGGATTAAATCTATCTAAAAATGGCATTCCTAATAACATATCTTTTGTGGTAAATTCAAAATTATACATTTCTTCTATTGTTAGTACTTATCCCATATTTGTATTTTTATATTTTTTGCTTTATATTTAATCATACTTCCTTCATTATTAAATCCTGTTACTACCATAGGTGTTTTTAGTTTTTCCCATTTATCTTCTGGTAAGGAATTATATTTACATATATTCGCTTCTGCTCCTGTATCTATCATAGGGTGTAAATATCTGTTGTGATATCCTTCTACAATAATTTTTGCAAGTATGAATATTTTCATTAATCATTTTGTTTTTTTTATAATTATTTTCTATTTTTACAAGTTATTGTTAATTGTTCATTTTCTATATTGTATGGTTTTAACTTTTTCTAACCATTTATTCCTAATGTAATATTATGGTTCCTTGGTATATTTTAAATGGTATTATTAAGGGTATTTCTCCTATAATTATTTCTTTTTCCGTTGTTTCTTCATTTGTGCTTATATCTCACTAGGTAATCCAGGGCATGTGTGTCCTGTTTTTATAATTTCTTCTTCTAATACTAACTCTCTTGTTATATAATTTACTTCTTGTCCTGTATTTATTAGGATTTTATACTTTCTTTGGTCTATTATTCTGTTATGAAATAATGATATGGTGTTATTTCTTCCTTATCTAATAAGTTTTGTGGATTTCATAGTTCCTTTAGATGTACTCATTCTTGATGGGTAGCTCTTGTTAATGTATTTGGTACGCTTGAAGTGCTTAGTCTTTCTTTTACAATTTCTAAATCTTCTTCTATATCAATTTCTTTATAGCTATAGTCATTGTTGTCTATTACAGTAATTATTTTTCAAAAGGGTTTTCTATTTTTATTTATTAATTTTATTTCTTGCTGTTATTTTATGCTTTGGTTTGTAATATATAGGTTTTTACATCTTGCCGTAATAATTTTTCTACCTCGTGCTAGTACTATTCCAGATATTTTCCAATATAGGACTAATGATTTATCTATATTTTTATCTGTTAATGGTACTGTATAATTAGCACTTACTATAAATTTAAATTTTTGATATATTAAGTTTCCTTTTACTGCACTAATTACGCTTTTTTCTATAGGGTATACAATCCTATCATCTGCTAAATATATTTCAATAGGTGTATCTATTCCTTCTCTAAAACAAGCTTTTATTAATATTTCTGTTCCTCCTAAATGTACATATTTTATTGGTGGTTTTGTATTATATCTTGTATTTCTTTGTTTATTGTTCGTTTTATTTATTATAGGTATATATGCTTTTCCTCTTGTATTCTGAATCTATAATATGTTTGTCACGACCCAAAACCGAGCCGCGACTGGCACCCACATTTACCCTCCTATGTGAGCGAACCAACCAATCTAACCCTATCATTTAACAATATCAACAGAAAGTAATGCGGAAGACTTAACTCATTAATAAAATCAAATCAATAATATATCCCCAAAATCTGGAAGTCATCACCACAAGAACATCTATGATCAAATTACTAAACTAACAATGTCTAAGAGGCTAAAAATACATAAAAGCTAGTCCATGTCGGAAGTTCAAGGCATCAAGACTTGAAGAAGAAGATCCAGTCAAGCTAGACGCATTAGCTCACCCTGAATTTCCGAAGGTAGTGAAGACTGGCTAGATCTACTATTGGTTGAAGTTGACGGAACGTTTGCTGCATTCCACAATAACAAAGAAGAAAACATAAAAGTAGGGGGTCAGTACAACCACAAGTACTGAGTAGATATCATCGGCCAACTCAAAATAGAAGATAATATATATCCAGTAATATTATAAATCAACTATAAACTCAACATGTAGCAACAACAAGTACTATAATCATCAACACGTACCATCAAGTTCATCCATGAGGCTCAAGCCTCAATACCATACTCATTTGGGAATTAAGTTTATTAGATTGACTATATTTATCATCTTTCAAGATTCATTATCTTCTTCCTCTTGTGTTGGTACGTGACACTCCGATCCCTACCACTATGTGTCGGTACGTGACACTCCGATCCCCTAACTCTACGTGTCGGTTCGTGACACCCGTCCCACTATACTATGTGTCGGAACGTGACACTCTGATCCACAATACTATTTGTCGGAACGTGACACTCCGATCCACTAATACTATGTGTCGGAACGTGACACTCCGATCCACTAAACCTCATCTATCCGTTCATCAAGCCTTCTCTATACCAAGGCATCACCAATCCATTACTTTAATTCATCAGCCTTCTTTTATACCAAGGCATCATCATTAATAACATAGATTAAAGTTTCTTTCAAGATTTGGGATTCAATGGTTTTCATCATGCTTGTTTTTATCAAAATCTCATAATCATATTTATACAAGCATACAATTAAGCATATAGACAGGTTTACAATACTACCAATACATATCATTCGCTATTAAGAGTCTACTACGAATATCGTAAAAACCATAACCTACCTCCACCGAAGAATTGTAATCAACAAGCAATTTGCCAAGCTTTGATATTCCCTCTACCTCTTGATCGATCAATTTCTCTCTCTCTTTGTTCTTTCTTTTTCTTTATTCAACCCTCTTTCTTTTACCCTAATTAACATGTAATTAAGAATAAAGATGACAATAATAGCCCACTAATTACTTAGGTTACCTCTTTTAACCCCCAAGTAATTAGACTTATTAATATAACCCACGAAATCTATAATTAAGGAAAGAATAGTCCAAAACGTCCCTTAAAACTTAACCAGAAATCCAACTCCAACTGGATTACACAACCTGTGATGGGCCGTCGTACCTGCGACGGTCCGTCACGAAGGTCGTCGCAAGGACCAGAACTCCATTTTTTCACTAAGGAGTCTGTGACGGTCCGTCACACATGTGACGGTCCGTCCTGCACTTCCGTCATGACGTTCAGAGACTCGTTTCCCGTACCAAATTCTTAAAAGTTGAAGTGTTTTGAAACGGGTGCTCACTACGGTTCGTCGTACCTGTGATAGTCCGTCCTGCCATTCCGTCACGAAGTTCAGAGAGTCGATTTCAGTACCCCTTTTTAGAATTTCTAAGTGTTTTGAATGAGACTTCCCTCGACGGTCCGTCGTGCCCACGACGGTCCGTCGTGCCCACGACGGTCCGTCGTGGTACCCGTCGTTCCAGCCAGTTTTTCCAGAATTAAAATTTGTCTGCTCAAAATGACTAAACAGGTCGTTACAATAGATACCAATTTACCCATCGTTCGTCCGTGAACGATCACAAGAGAAAGACAGGGCGAGAAGGAGTACCTGAATCTTTAAACATATGTGGGTATCTTTCTTGCATATCCGCCTCCTTCTCCCAAGTGGCTTCTTCAACCGGTCGATTCTTCCATTGAACTTTGATGGATGCAATCTCCCTCGACCTCAACTTGCGGACTTCCTATCTAAGATAGCAACTGGTTCCTCTCTAAGACAGATTCTCATCAAGCAAAACTGAATCCAACGGATAATGTAGTTTCCATCTTCTTGGTATCTTTCAACATGAACACATAAATACCGGATGCACTCCGGACAGCGCTGGGGGCAAGGCTAATTCATAAGCCACCTCCCCTATTCGCTTAGTACTCAAATGGTCCAATATACCTTGGACTTAGCTTACCTCTTTTGCCAAACCGTATCACCCCTTTCATTGGCAAAACTTTCAACAAGACTTGTTCACCCTCCATGAACTCTAAGTCTCTAACCTTTCGATCAGCATATTCTTTTTGCCTACTTTGCGCCGCTAGAAGCTTTTCTTGAATAGACTTTACTTTCTCTAATGAATCCCTCAAAAGATCAGTACCCCAAGGTCTAACCTCTAATGCATCAAACCACCCAATGGGAGACCTACATCTCCTACCATACAATGCTTCAAATGGAGCCATATCAATGCTTGAGTGATAGCTATTATTGTATGAAATCTCCGCTAAGGGTAAGAAGTTATCCCAATGACCACCAAATTGTATCACACAAGCACGAAGCATATCCTCTAACACTTGAATCGTTCGCTCAGACTGACCATCGGTCTGAGGGTGAAATGCAGTGCTAAGGTCCAACCTAGTACCCAATTCATAATGAAATGTTTTCCCGAACTTAGAAGTAAACTGTGTACCTCTATCTGATATGATGGATAGTGGAACCCCATGCAATCGAACGATTTCTGAGATATAGATCTTGGCTAACTTCTCTGCATTGTAAGTCACCTTGACCGGAATAAAATGAGCAGACTTAGTTGACCTATCAACAATCACCCAAATGGAGTCATACTTACCCATTGTCTTTGGAAGTCCAACCACAAAGTCCATTGCGATTCTCTCCCACTTACATTCAGGAATGGGCATTCTCTGAAGCGTTCCTCCGGGCCTCTAGTGTTCATACTTCACTTGTTGACAGTTTGGACACTGGCAATAAATCAACA
>JAKWJD010000398.1:0-60496 GCA_027705065.1 Solanum peruvianum | reverse complement strand
AAAAATGTCAAAAATATGCACCATGAATATTATTTTAGTTATTGATACGTTGAAAATTCATAAGACTATTGACATGACCTCTAGGTGTTTAATATACTGAAATGACAAAGTAAAAAATAAATCAATTATGAACATGCTAAAATTAGTTACACATGACTTTTAAGTGATTTAATAAACAACACATTTTATGTCACGACCCAAAACCGAGCCGCGAGTGGCACCCACACTTATCCTACTATGTGAGCAAACCAACCAATCTAAACCCAAATGTATTGAACAAAATACAATGCGGAAGACTTAAACTCATTAATGAAAATCAAATCAATAACTTCTAAAAACTCAACATCTATTATTCCCCAAAATCTGGAAGTCATCATCACAAGAACATCTATCCTCAAATTACTATTCTAAAAGTATCTAAGAAGCTAAAATAAATAAAAGCTAGTCCATGCCGGAACTTCAAGGCATCAAGACATGAAGAAGAAGATCCAGTCCAAGCTAGAAGCATTAGCTCACCCTGAAATCAGGTGTAATGAAGACTGGCTAGAGTTGCGGTTGAGTTGAAGACGACGGTGCGTTTGCTGCACTCCACATATAACAAAGAAAGAAACATACAAGTAGGGGTCAGTACAAAACACAAGTACTGAGTAGGTATCATCGGTCAACTCAAAATAGAAAACAATATATATCAGATAATATCATAAGTCAACTAAAGTACTCAACATGTAGCAACAAAATGTACTATAATCATAAATAAGTACCGCCAAGTTCACCCATGAGGACTCAAGCCTCAATACCATACTCATTTGGGAATTAGGTTAATTAGATTGAGTATATTAACATCTTTCAAGATTCATTATTTTTATTTCTCTCGTGTCGGTAAGTGACACTCCGCTCCCCTACTACTATGTGTCGGAACGTGACACTCCGATTCCCTAATTCTACGTGTCGGTTCGTGACACCCGATCCCCTAATTCTACATGTAGATTCGTGACACCAGATCCCCTAATTCTACGTGTCGGTTCGTGACACCCGATCCCCTAATTCTACGTGTCGGTTCGTGACACCCGCTCCACTAATCTCATTCTATTAATTCATCAATCCTTCTTTTATACTAAGACATCATCAATCCCATTATGTTAGTTCATCAAGCCTTCTTTTATACCAAGGCATCATCGTTAACAAAGTGAATTTAGGATTAGAGATTCAATAGCCTCATCATGCTTATTCATCACAATTAGATAATCACATCATGTAAGCACACAATCAAGCATATAAAAGGTTTTATAATAATACCCAACACATATCATTCGCTATTAAGAGTCTACTACGAATAGCATAAAAACCATAACCTACCTCCACCGAAGATTCGTGATCAAGCAAGCAAATTCCCCAAAGCTTTGCTATCCTCTTCGTTCCTCTCTCTCTTGATCGATTCTTCCTCTCTTGTTCTTTCTATTTTTCTTATTCAAACCCCTTTTTCTTTTACCCTAATTAGCATATAATTAAGTATAAAAGATGATAAAAATAACCCACTAATTATTCCAAGGTTACCTCCTTTAACCCCCAAGAAATTGAGTTATTAATATTCAACCACTAACTTTATAATTATAAGAAGGAATAGTCCAAAACGCCCCTTAAAATATTTACAAAAATCCGACCCAGCCTGGGATTACGCAACCTGTGACGGTCCTTCATGGCTGTGACGGTCCGTCCTGCAGGTCCGTCGTAAAGTTCAGAGAGTTAATTTCTGTGGAAAATGTGTGACGGTCCGTCGTGCCCACGACGGTCCGTCCTGCCATTCCGTCACGAAGTTCAGAGAGTCGATTGCAGTACCCAAATTTCAGAATTCTAAGTGTTTTGGAACGAGACCCCCTCGACGGTCCGCCGTGCCCATGACGGTCCGTCGTGGGTTCCGTCGACTCAGAAAGTTTTTCCAGAAATAAAATCTGCTGCTCAAAACGACTAAACAGGTCGTTACAATAGATACCAATTTACCCATCGTTCGTCCTCGAACGATCACAAGAAGAAAAACAAGGGCGAAAAGGAGTACCTGAATCTGTAAACAGGTGTGGGTATCTTTCTTGCATATCAGCCTCCTTCTCCCAAGTGGCCTGTTCAACTGGTCGATTCTTCCATTGAACTTTGATGGATGCAATCTCCCTCGACCTCAACTCGCGAATTTCTCTGTCTAGAATGGCAACAGGCTCCTCCTCATAAGACAAATTCTCATCAAGCAGAACCGAATCCCAACAAATGATGTAGTTTCCATCCCCATGGTATCTTTTCAACATAGACACATGAAATAGCGGATGCACTCCTGACAGTCCTGGAGGAAAGACTAATTCATAAGCCACCTCCCCTACTCGCTTAAGTACTTCAAATGGTCCAATATACCTTGGGCTTAGCTTACCTCTTTTACAAAACCGCATCACCCCTTTCATGGGTGAAACCTTCAGCAAGACTTGTTCACCCTCCATGAACTCCAAGTCTCTAACCTTTCGATCCGCATATTCCTTTTGCCTACTTTGAGCCGCTAAAAGCTTTTCTTGAATAGATTTCACCTTCTCTATTGAATCCCTCAACAGATCAGTACCCCAAGGTCTAGCCTAAAATGCATCAAACCAACCAATGAGAGACCTACATCTCCTCCCATACAATGCTTCGAATGGAGCCATATCAGTACTTGAGTGATAGCTATTATTGTATGAAAACTCCGCTAAGGGTAATAAGATGTCCCAATTACCACAAAATTCTATCACACATGCACGAAGTATCGTCCAATACTTGAATCGTTCGCTCAGACTGACCATCGGTCTGAGGGTGAAATGCAGTACTAAGGTCCAACCTAGTACCTAATTCCGCATGCAATGTTCTCCAAAACTTAGAAGTAAACTGCGTACCTCTATCTGATATAATGGAGAGTGGAACTCCATGCAGTCGAACAATTTCTGAGATATAGATTTTGGCTAACTTCTCTGCATTGTAAGTCACCTTGACCGGAATGAAGTGAGCAGACTTAGTTAATCTGTCCACAATTACCCAAATAGAATCAAACTTACCCAATGTCTTTGGAAGACCATCCACGAAGTCCATTGCAATTCTCTCCCACTTCCATTCAGGAATGGGCATTCTCTGAAGTGTTCCTCCGGGCCTCTGGTGTTCATACTTTAGTTGTTGACAATTTGGACATTTGGCAACAAAATCAACAATGTCGCGCTTCATTCTACTCCACCAAAAGTGTTGCTTTAGGTCACGGTACATCTTTGTTGCACCAGGATGTATAAAATATCCGGAACTATGAGCCTCTGTAAGAATAGTGTGGATCAAATCATCCACACGGGCCACACATACCCTTCCCTTAATCCTCAAAACACCTTCCTCATCAATTATTGCTTCTTTAGCCTCTCCTCGCAACACCATATCCCGAATTCGACTTAGTTTCTCATCATCAAACTGTTTTTCCTTGATCTTGTCAAGAAAAGAAGATCTCGCCTCCACATAAGCCAAAAATCCTCCCTTCTCATTTACTTCTAGCCTCATAAAGTCATTAGCCAAGTTTTGGATTTCTCTAGCCAACGGGCGTCTAGAGACTTGTAAGTGGGCTAAACTTCCCATGCTCCCTGCTTTTCTACTTAAGGCGTCTGCCACAACATTAGCCTTTCCTGGGTGATACAAGATGGTAACATCATAGTCCTTTAGTAGTTCCATCCATCTCCTCTGTCTCAAATTCAAATCCCTCTGAGTAAAGACATACTGTAGGCTACGGTGATCTGTGTAGACTTCACACTTGACCCCATATAGATAGTGTCTCCATTGCTTTAATGCAAACACTACCGCAGCCAACTCCAAATCATGGGTCGGATAGTTACGTTCATGCACCTTTAATTGCCTCGAAGCATAAGCAATCACATTCTTCTGTTGCATTAGCACTGCACCCAAACCAGAATAGGATGCATCACAATAAACAATGAAATTCTTACCCTCTACTAGCAAGGTAAGGATAGGTGCAGTAGTCAGCAAGGTCTTGAGTTTCTGAAAGCTTTCCTCACATTAATCCGACCATACAAACGGAACATTCTTCTTAGTCAAGTTCGTCAAGTGGGAAGCAATAGAAGAGAATCCCTTGACAACTCGACGGTAGTAGCTAGCTAAACCAACAAAGCTCCTTATTTCTGACACATTAGTAGGTCTTACCCAATTCTTCACTGTCTCAATCTTAGAAGGATCCACCATCACTCCATCCTTAGAAACCACGTGCCACAAGAAGGACACTGAATTTAGCCAAAACTCACACTTGGAGAATTTGGCATAAAGCCTTTTCTCCCTTAATACTTCAAATACAATTCTCAAATGCTCCTCGTGTTCCTTCTTACTCTTGGAGTTTATCAGTATATCATCAATAAATACGATCACAAAGAGATCCAGATATGGCTTAAAAATCCCGTTCATCAAGCTCATGAAAGCAGCAGGGGCATTCGTAAGACCAAAAGACATTACTATAAATTCGTAATGCCCATACCTGGTTCGAAAAGCAGTCTTTGTCACATCCGTTGCCCGTATTTTCAATTGATGATAACCGGATCTCAAGTCAATTTTAGAGAAGACACAAGCACCTTGTAACTGATCGAACAAGTCATCAATTCGAGGAATGGGATACTTGTTCTTAATAGTTACCTTGTTCAACTGCCGGTAGTCTATGCACATCCGGAAACTCCCATCTTTCTTCTTCACAAATAACACCGGAGGTGTCTGGCCCTGACCAGATAACCCGCTAAGATAAGCAAGAACCTGATTAATCATCTCTGGGTAGGTTGGGGTGGCAATTCCTCGTTCTGCACTTGTTAATTCTCTTGTTCATTCTCCCCTTCCTCACCCTCTCTTACCACTTCCTCAGATGGTGGAGGAGTCACCGCCCTAGTACCAGATGGGCTAGGTGCTTGTCATCTTCCTCTAGAGGACGTCCTCCCACGACCTCTTCAACGGCCTCTCGCCACAACTCCTCTTCGAGCTACAGCCCTAGTGGCTGGCTCAGACGCTTCTTGTCCTGCCGGTGTTGGTGGTGGCGCAGTCGTTGCTCTAGTTCTAACCATCTGCGAAATAGAGTGAAGATGGTCAGATACCAATTTGTATCACCTAGATACCAATTGGATCCAAGTAATAGCACGAAAGAAAGAAAGAAAGAATGGAATTTTCCTAAAGTCTTATAGTCTCTCAAAGAAAAGTAAAGGCGTCCCCCTACCGTTCCTTAAGACTCTACTAGACTCGTTCTTGTGTGATGAGACCAACGAACCCAATGATATGATACCAAGTTTTTCACGACTCAAAACTGAGCCGCGAGTGGCACCCACACTTATCCTACTATGTGAGCGAACCAACCAATCTAAACCCAAACGTATTGAACAAAATACAATGCGGAAGACTTAAACTCATTAATGAAAAGCAATTCAATAACTTCTAAAAACTCAACATCTATTATTCCCCAAAATCTGGAAGTCATCATCACAAGAACATCTATCCTCAAATTACTAATCTAAAAGTATCTAAGAAGCTAAAATAAATAAAAGCTAGTCCATGCCGGAACTTCAAGGCATCAAGACATGAAGAAGAAGATCCAGTCCAAGCTAGAAGCATTAGCTCACCCTGAAATCCAGTTGTAATGAAGACTGGCTAGAGTTGTGGTTGAGTTAAAGACGACGGTGCATTTGCTGCACTCCGCATATAACAAAGAAAGAAACATACAAGTAGGGGTCAGTACAAAACACAAGTACTGAGTAGGTATCATCGGCCAACTCAAAATAGAAAACAGTATATATCAGATAATATCATAAATCAACTACAATACTCAACATGTAGCAACAACAAGTACTATAATCATAAATAAGTACCACCAAGTTCACCCATGAGGACTCAAGCCTCAATACCATAATCATTTCGGAATTAGGTTCATTAGATTGAGTATATTAACATTTTTCAAGAGTCATTATCTTTATTTCTCTCGTGTCGATACGTGACACTCCGCTCCCCTACTACTATCTGTCAGAACGTGACACTTCGATCCCCTAATTCTACGTGTCGGTTCGTGACACCCGATCCCCTAATTCTACGTGTCGGTTCATGACACCCGATCCCCTAATTCTACGTGTCGGTTCGTGACACCCGATCCCCTAATTCTACGTGTCGGTTCGTGACACCCGCTCCACTAATCTCATTCTATTAATTCATCAATCCTTCTTTTATACCAAGTCATCATCAATCCCATTATGTTAGTTCATCAAGCCTTCTTTTATACCAAGGCATCATCGTTAACAAAGTGAATTTAGGATTAGAGATTCAATAGCCTCATCATGCTTATTCATCATAATTATATAATCAAATCATGTAAGCACACAATTAAGCATATAGAAGGTTTTATAATACTACCAAACACATATCATTCTCTATTAAGAGTCTACTACGAATAGCATAAAAACCATAACCTACCTCCACCGAAGATTCGTGATCAAGCAAGCAAATTCCCCAAAGCTTTGCTATCCTCTTCGTTCCTCTCTCTCTCTTGATCGATTCTCCCTCTCTTGTTCTTCCTATTTTTATTATTCAAACCCCTTTTTCTTTTATCCTTATTAGCATATAATTAAGTATAAAAGATGATAAAAATAACCCACTAATTATTCCAAGGTTACCTCCTTTATCCCCCAAGTAATTGAGTTATTAATATTAAACAACTAACTTTATAATTATAAGCAGGAATAATCCAAAACGCCCCTTAAAATATTTACAGAAATCCGACCCAGCCTTGGAGTACGCAACCTGTGACGGTCCTACATGGCTGTGACGGTCCGTCCTGCAGGTCTGTCGCAAAGTTCAGAGAGTTAATTTCTGTGGAAAATGTGTGACGGTTCGGTGCCCACGACGCTCCGTCCTGCCATTCCGTCACGAAGTTTAGAGAGTCGATTTCAGTACCCAATTTTAGAATTCTAAGTGTTTTGGAACGAGACCCCCTCGACGGTCCGTCGTGCCCATGACGGTCCGTCGTGGGTTCCGTTGACTCAGGCAGTTTTTCCAGAAATAAAATCTGCTGCTCAAAACGACTAAACAGGTCGTTACATTTTAATAAGACCTATAGGCATGTTTTCTAATCCCGAATGACATAGGAATGCATAAATTCTAAAGACATGATTTATTTAATGAGTAACTAAAATGTACACAAATTATTAACTTAAGATATTAGTGAATTAGTCATAACTCATCATTTAACACGCCAAATTGGATGAAATTAAGTTTAAACATTAATTGGGAAAATTAACTAAATTGTTGAGCGAATATGATTTGCTTTTTTTTTATTATTTCTTTTATTTGTTTTTATTAGATCTAAAATTATTTTATTACATAAACATTAATCAAACAAATTATGAACTTATAGGCATGCTTTTTAACAGAAATAAGTTTGCAATAAATACAAAACAAACACATAATTCCCCTCCCTAGGCGACCCAAATTGCTTCATATATAAGAGTTGCTTTAGAGTTATAAACATATTGTAATAAAAATAACATATGAAAATACACACAACATAAAAATAAACAAAGCTTTGTCCGAAATTTCTTTTAGGCCACTCTTCATCATATTGAACCTTAAGTCCAAAACCTGCTAGAATAAGTAAGGTAACACCATATACAATGGAAGAATGATTGTAATGTAAAATATTCATTAGTAACAAATTACTCTCATATATACATATAAAAACAACACACTACTTTTATTCCCAACACACAACAATAATAATAAATGCAAAACAAAAAATTAAAAATAAATAGAGCGCTGACCAAAAAATGCTAATTAAGAATACTAACCGGTTAAGCAGAAAAGACATAGTAGCAAGGGAAACAAGTTGGTCCAGCGTTTATTCGAACAAAAGCAAAGTAGCAAAGAAGAGCACATGAATAATTTACCGGAATCTTAATTTATTTTTTAAGAGTAGCAAGAGAGCAATGAGAGAGTGAGGAGTCTAGTTCTTTTGTTGAGAGAGAGAATGAATGAGTTTAGTCTGAGTTGGGAGAATGTGGGTTCTTCTCAAGATGTGAGAGTGTGAGAAAAACTTGTTAGACAGTCAATGTGAGTGAATGAACAAATGAGTAGAGGGTCTTGTCTATATAGAAATGAGGGGGAGCAAACAAGGAAAAGAAATATTCAAGGAAATCAATTAATTATCACATTTTCCTTATATTAAAGGAGAGCCAAATAAGAAAATTATAATTATTTTTTACCAAATATAATAAGCAAGTAAGAATAAAAGTTAGCAAAAATAATAATACTTTCTCTTAAATAAAAGAGCCCAAATCGGATTTTAAAAAAAATTATATTACCAAATGTAAACAAATAGAAAAAATATTTTCCTTAAATTAATAAAATTTTTCTTTTTAAATAGGATTCAACTTTCCAAAGATCACATAACCTACAATTTTACCATATAGGAACAAGTTGTATGATATGGCAAGAGTATCATTTCAATTCCTAATTGAACAAAAGGATCATGCAAATTAGCAAGTTGATATGCAATTCAAAAATGAATTAGTATTACCACATCGAGAACAAATATAAGCATACCACAACTGGGGGAATATAGGCATCACATTGGTTTAGGAGATAATCAATTTAAAAGCGAGGTCAGTAATTCGAAATTAAAAAAATAATAATGCTTTCTACAGATCAACAAATTGCAAAGAAACTGATAATAGATATACAAAATATTCTAACATCAGAAAAATTTCAGCAAAACTACTTATGATCAGACAGATAGCAATTTATTTCCTTCTAGGATGTATATAAAGTAAAATATACATGGAAAATACATTTATATAAAAATAAAGAGCATGTCGAGTACCAACAACTAATATTATTAAGAGATTAATTACAAATAACAAACTTGGACGGATCTGCTGAAGATCCGTCTTTGACCAACTCAAATGTTTTCACAAGGCTTTGCCGAGTAGTTCTTGTTGGAGATGTTGCCTGGTGGTCCTGCAAAGGAGAAGAGAAACAAAAAAAAAGAAGGGGGAAGGGCAAGAGGAGATGAAGCTTTCGGCTTCTGTTGTCGGCTGTCCTCGTCGTGGAGATGATGGTGGTTGTTGTTCACGCATCCGGAGTTTCTGGAAGGTGCTGCTTTCGGCGGTGGCTGCAACCTATAAAAGAAGTAGGAGAAGAGGAGGGAGAAGAGAAGAGGGACGAGAGGGAGAATAGAAAGAGGGACAGAGAGACGGAGAGGGGAAGAGGGGTGTCAACGGGTTGTTCTTCGTCGAAGAATGGCGAGGAGAGAGGAGGGAGTGGTGGCTGACGAGGAGAGGGGATGAAGAAGGAAGAGCGATGGGAGAGGGACATAAGAGAGGGAAGAGAAATGGAGGAAGAGGGAAGGAGGAAGAGAATAGGGAACGAGATTGGAGAGGAGAGAGGCGGGAGGGAGAAGATAAAGGAGGAGACACGGATATGGTAGAAGGCGATGGGGAGAAAGAGGGAGGAAGGGGAACGACGGGAGACGGGAGAAGGATGGAAGATAAAAAGAAGGGAAGAAGAGGGAAATAAAGAGAAGAGCAAAATGAAAGGGAGAAGAAGAGAGAAGGAGGGGGGTCGCCGGGGAGACAGAAGGGAGGAGGAGCAATGGGAGAGAGGAGGCGTTTGTTGAGAGAGGGGAGAAGAAGGTGAAAATTGAAAATCTTCTTAGGTTTAGATCTTTGATAGTTAAAATAGGGAAAAAGAAGGATTTGATATCAACCGTTGATTTAATAAGAGATGAAGGGTTAAGATTCGATTAAGAAAATAGATGGATGAGATTAAAAGATGGGATGTATTGAAATAAGATTGGATTGAATATGGAATGACTACAATTGCAATTAAATTGACTAAAATTGAAAAGAAAAGGTGACTATAATTGAAAAATAAAATTTGAATTTGAGTTGATAGAATTTAAAAAAATTAAAATAAAATAGATTATGATTTAAAAAAAATTAAGGAAAGTGTAGGAATTACTATGTAACTAAAATACTACATATATTAAAATATTTTTATATTATTGAAAATCATATAAATTTTAAAAAATTTGAAATTCATTAATAATTTTAAAATATTTTAATAATATTTACGATAATTTTATAAAGTAAAACATACTAAAATATATAATGTTCAAGCAAAATTGACTAAAAATTCTAAACTTTAAATAAATTTGAACTACGTATTTAATCGAATAGTATTCCTAAAAATGGTTAAAGGTCGGTAAAAATTTGGTGTCAACAGCTGCCCCTTGGTTGATTGAGAATGAAAAATGAATTGTCAGGCAACCAACGTTGACTTAGTAACCGATTTTGTCTGACCGACGATAGATGTCAACGGGATCGATTGAAGCAATGTAGAGTTGAAAAAGGGTACAACCGAGACTTTGGTATTAAGGCGCCTACATATCTCTGATTATATGAGAATCATGTCGTGTGTAGTTCTAGATTCCATATCAAATGAAACTCTTAAAAGTTGAAAGAGCGCTAAGGTATTCGGAGGGAACGATATCCGCTTGAATGGATAAGAGTAGTGTAGCGAGATTGAGAGGCTAAAAGAGAATGACAGAGAAGCGAGAATAGCATGATAGAGTGAGGTTTTCAACCTTTGAGCAAGGTTCGGAGTATGAGTAGCAAAGAATTGATAGGGTCTTTGTTGTGATAAATTATAGCATGATAATTGTAATCAAGGGGTTATCGATCATATCTTCATATTCTAGATAAATGATAGCTTATAAATAGATAAAGTATGACCAACAATGATAAAATATGAGTTCTAAATAAATGACAGGAGGTGATAAGAAGCGTATTTGTTTTGAGACGTAGTGCAAGCCTTGATAGTATTTGGCTTAACTTCTTGAAGGATTGAAAATATAGAGATTTAATAATATAAAAGGGAATGCCTGGTTGTAAGGTGGATGTACATAAGCATCCTGTTGCAAGTCAGAAGAGTCTAAATGTCATTTTGAGGAGGACAAGCCTAAGTGTCATTTTAAGGCAGACGACCTAAATGTCTTATAAAGCGGACAAACATATATGTCCTATGAGGCGGACGAGTCTAAATTTCATTTTAAGGCGGACAACCTAAATGTATTTTTAAGGCGAAAGACCCTAAATGTACCATTGTGAGGCGGACGAGCCTAGATGTCGCATTGTAAGGCGGACAAGCCTATATGTTTCATTGTAACGCGGACGAGCCTAAATGTCGCATTCTAAGGCAGACGAGCCTAGATGTTGCATTGTAAGGCGGACGATCCTAAATGTCGCATTGTAAGGCGGACGAGCCTAGATTTCGCATTGTAAGGCGGACGAGCCTAAATGTCGCATTGTAACACGGACGAGCCTAGATTTTGCATTGTTAGGAGAACGAGCCTACAAGTCCTATTGTAAGGTGGACGTGTCTAAATGTGATTTTGAGGTAGACGAGCCTAACTGAAGAAACGGTAGGTCACACATCAACACTTCCCCTCAAGGTAGTGAATAGAGGAACAGTTACTCCTAACTTGCTTTAAATATCCAATAAAAAGCTTTTAATACCCAACAAAAACTTTTTTTGTCAGTGCTTTGGTATATTGATATTGTTGTTGCCGAATATCTAACAAAAAAAAAACAATGAATACCTAGCAAAAAATTATTTTGTCAATGCTTTGGTATTTTGATGTTGTTGTTTCATCTCCCCTACCGTTTTGGACAGATAATACTATGTTATGGTTTTGTTGTAACACTTATTTTCTTCCACTCCCATTATATCAAAGCATGCGAGAGCATTAAAAAAGTGATTAAAGATGAGATATGGTGTCTTACCTAAACCTCTAGCAAAATTAATTGCCTTTGTTGGTTGAATATATGCTTCTTTTTTTTTAAAAAAAAAGAAGATTTTCCACATCTCCTTGGCAGTTGTGTAGCCTAAAAATAGGTGTTTTTTTTCTTCGGTAAAGGTGCTTTATATCTAACACATTACAAACACATCTTTCTCCTTACAATCATCAATAGATCCACTATATTTTGCATCCATTTTAGCCGCTACAACTTTCCCAACAGTCTGTCCAGTTAAACAACTATCTTTACATGGTTGATTCTCTGTGATATGAATCAATTGGGATATTTGTGTCCTCTTTATGAGGTAGTTTGCTGGCTTAAGTTTAATGAAACAAGAAACAATTATTTGGTGAAGTGATGAGGTTTCCATGGTTTTTGTAGAAGGTGTCATTGAAACGTGTATTTTTTTTAATTCAATACTTAGAGAACGGAAGAACATAAATCTCTGATACCATGTAAAAATACATGTAGAAATCTTACATCTTGGACTAGAGAAATCAAGGATGTATTGATGTAATGACGTATTGATATATTGATCATATTGATGTATTGATGAAAACTAATGTTAAGTACATACTCCTTATATAGGGAGAGAATTGTAGAGTCCTAAGTTAACTATATTTAGAGTCCTACTACAATACTTATTACTACTATAATAATAACATAATTATAAATAATTAAATCCTAATTGTACTATAATTCTAATATTAATCTAATCCTAGTCGTAATATAATTATAATCATAATATAACTCTAGACGAAATATAATCCAAATAAATGTAATTGGTCTAATCCTAATGCGACTTTTATTCTTCAGCAGTGATGTAAACTCGTCGGTCAGCTTTGTTGGACCTGTTTCTTTGACATGTTCCAATCATCAGCTTCCTTCCTCATTAACACTTGTTGTGCCATGCCCGGGGCCTACACCCTGGACGTGGCCGAAATCCAACGACCATTGGTGGATTTGAGAGAACCTTTGGCCTGACTTACTCAACTAGGCGTAATGCTCAACTGAACTCAATCAAGAAATAGAACATAATTAAAAATAATACTTAATATGATAGTCTAGACAAAATGAAAATTAAGTCTAAATACGTGAACATATGAAATTTCAAAGTTAATGAGACTCCAAACTGAATTACTTATTGTCTATGAAGCCTCTAAACTGACTGAGATGGATGTTTGGACAGACCCTGCAACATCCTAATGAACTAAGCTAGAAAAGCAATAAAAGGGATGTCCTCCGGAATAAAAGGAGGCTCACCAAGTGACTGCGAAGTGCTCAAGTAGATCAACATTGCACTACGTACTCACCCTAGTTTCCTGCGTCTGCATCATAAAATGATGCAAGTGAGTTCAAATAAATACATTGAATGTACAATTATGCGAGTTGGAAGGCTAAACAAGCACTTAATCTTGAGGTGATTAAGATAAACTTACCTTGGCTCTGCTCAATTCAAAAGTATTTTTAACTCAAAATATGTATATAAAGCAATTGAATCATAAGTGATTTATATAAATATTATAAAACAATAAAAAAAATTAGTTCGTTAAAGAAATGCAATAACAAACTCAACATTACCTATATATAAAAGTAATATAACTTTTGTGGATAAATAGTGTCCCATTCCACTACCTACCGTAAGTAGCACACTCTTTTAGAAGACTTAGTACATTCATTAATTTTGTGGAAATTAGGTTAACTGACATAGACCATGAGAGCTAGACATTGAATCCCAATATTAACCCCTATCGAATGAGGGGTCCTCACTTGCCTAGAGTAAGGTCATTCTTTATAGCTTTTACATGGCTTTTCCAATAGCTACACCTATACGGGATCATAGTTAAGGGATAAGGAGATTGCTAGTATGTAACTCATTATGTACTAACGAGGAGTACTCATCTCAAGAGGTACATTGGAATACAACATAACAAATCACGAAGTGTAACCACCTCTTCTTCATATCCTCTCGGTGCTAGACATAACCCCCACGGATTCTAAACATTATAAACTATAGGTGAAGGATAACTAGTGAACACGACATCTCAACTCATGAAGGGCATTCATCCTCCGAAAGATCTTAGAAAGCTCTTAGGATGTTGTGAGGTGTCTACTAAATGATTCATCTCAACACACGAAGAGTATTCACCCCAAAACTCCCCTTTGTGACTTAACTTAGCTTCACTCATTCATTCAAGTGTGAGTGTGTGTACATGTGGGCGCCACACCTTGGACATAAGCATCATTACATTTACATTAACTTCTATACATGATTTAGATCTTCATTCATCAAATCACACACGTTACATGCTTCACATAATCATATACTTCATTTAGGCATAATCTAGGTCAAACATGGAAATCAAGCTTCATAATACTTAACAAAAGAACCATCTTTATTATAACTTCATTTCACATACTAGGCCATCAAATCCACACTCATAATAAATACTAAGTATAATCAATTTCGCCAAGTAAACACCGCCACCAAGAAGGTAGACTATACCACTCAAGAGCATACCATGATTAAAGCTTAAACAACATAACCAACTTATCCTTTAACCCTAACTTTTATCACCTATAGCATTTTTACTCGATAATTCATCATAAATTATCCCTTATGGCAGTATCTAAATATCAATAACAACACAAGTAAAACAAAGCTCAAAGCCTACAAAACTAGGCTCATATAACCAATTTCTTAAGCCAACATTTAATGAAAAGTTATATCATGTTTTTATTGAAGTTTTGACCTTAAAATCATAAACTAACCTTAGAAACATCATTATTAATTCATTCAAAATGATTTCATGAAAGACCCATATTTAGAATTGAAGATACAAGAAACTAGGGTTGAAAACCCTTTTTGAAATACATTACAAGGGACTGCTTGAATGGAAGAGATTTCGAGGATGGATAACATACCTTAGATAAGATAAATCCCAAAGAATTTGATGAAGAACTTTCCACAAACAGCGCTCCTAGATCTTCTTGACTTGTAGAATCAAAGAGACTTGAGAGAGAATTCTAAGGGAGAGGGGTTTTGGATTTTAGGAAATGGAGTCTAAAATTAGGTCTTACAGTTTGAAAGATCTTAATATATCTAATAAAATCTAAAAATAACTTCCTAGGTTCATAAAAGACTTGGGTGAATTTACCACACACCCCAAGACTTGCCAGAATTACAGTTTTTTCACAGGCTTCAATCGATGGTTGCAAAACAATGGATTGTCTGTCCATCAATGGTCCGTTGGTGGGTCTCGTGGTTTGATACTTAGATCCATTTGGATCCTGGACAACCTATCTTGCAGGTCCAATCGATGGACCAATACGAAGGGTCGTAGGTTGACCTACAGACCATCGTTTGGTCTTGTTAGTGGACACTGCCTAGGTAGTTTTAGGTCCATGTCTTAGGCCCTTATCTAGGTTTCCTTGTGGGTCCTAGGTGGGGTATTTCCAAGATTTTAAACCCTAAACATGGTATTCTAGGTAATAGGAACATCCCACATCAATTTTGACTAAAACAGACACGTAAAACTCACTCAAACACATCAAGACACACAACACTTTATAAGGCACATCTTCCAAACATCATGGATGTTGTTGGATGTTTGACCTACAAACTTCACACACTGCCTAAGAACATCAATGTAACTCATTTTAACTTAACATTAACTCGAGAAACAATCATAAATCTCTACTTCACCTTAGTTCCTTTTAGGGCGTTACATTCCACCACCTTGATTATTATTAGGGAAATCTCTCATGAAGTGACCCTATTGATCAAACTTAAACAACCTATCTGGCCATAAATACATTTTCCGGTGTGGCTTCTACTACACCTACCACATGTAGGAGCCCGACTACCTTGGGACCGGGATGGTCCAGCTTTGAAGTTCTGTGAATTCAGGACATTATATTCACCTCTGTTTCTAGGAGCAGGTGCACTAGGAGATGATGGTTCATGCCTTTTCTTCTTTTGAAATTGTGGTCGACTTGAACAACCTTTCTGCTGCCTAGACTCACTCCTATTCTTGGCTTCTTGTTCCTGTACTCTTCACTGTCCCTAAGCTTCTCCTCTTCAACTTATTGCACATAGAACATCAGTCTAGATATGTCCATGTCGTCTATCAACATTGCAACCCTGCCTTTTTACGTGAAGCACGACCCAAACCAGCAACAAACATGCTCATTCTGCTCCTCATATCCTTCACCATCTCCGGAGCACAGCAAGATAGTTGGGTGAAGTTCAACCAATACTCGTGCACAATGGAGGAGCTCTGTTTCACAGTGAGGAACTTCCGTACCTTTGATTCCTTTAGTTCTAGAGGAAAGAAATTCCCCAAGGAGGCTTTTCAAAGCAAGCCCAACTTGGATGTGGTGCATCCTCAGCCCTACCATCCTTCTATTGATCAAAAAATATTCTATCACACACTCTTCAGTTGATATTCAGCTAACTCAAGTCTCTCAGCACCAACCACATTCATCACATCGAACACCTTCTTCAACTCTTCCACAAAGTTCTTCAGATCATCAGTAGTGCTTGATCCGGTGAAGCTAGGAGGATTCATTCTCAAAAACTCACGAACCCTCGAGGTTTCAACCCTTTCTTATCGAGCTCCTCCCTGTTGCCAGACATTGTTTGTTACTACTTTACTTAACATCCGGATACCCGAAATTCGGCGTTTGTAACCTTTCATTAGAGTTGCACATCCAGAACATTGGGTATCTTGTTCATAAGATTTTACATTTCTCCTAGCTGGGCGACCTCTTACTTCTCTTCGTGGATGCATGGTAATCTGAAACACGTTCATGGACGAATTAGAGAGACACTTTTAGAGATAAACTCTAATGCACGAAAGGAATATGAAAGAAGTGTGAAATTCCTAAATGTCGCAGCCTCCTAATCATATATGTGGCATGCTTCACTTCAATGACTAAGTTTCTATAGACATGACTTCATAGACTCCCTACGACTCTTAAAATCTATGCTCTGATACCAAGTTTTTCATTCTCGGAGCCTACACCCTGGACGTGGCCGGCACCCTATGACCATTGTTGGACTTGACGAACCCTTGTCCTATCTTACTTTACTCAGCGAAATACTCAACTCAACTGAATTAAGCAATAGAACATAATTAAAAGGATTACTTAATATGATAGTTTTGCCAAAATGTCACGTAATTCTAAACACTTGAACATATGATATTTCAAATTAAATGAGACTCCAAACTGAACTACTAACTGTCTATGAAGACTCCAAACTCACTGAGATGGATATTGGGAAGGACCCCACAACATCCTAATGAACTAAGCTAGAAAAACAATAAAAGGATGTCCTCAGGAATGTAAGGAGGCTCACCAAGTAATTGTGGATTGCTCAACTAGACCAACGGTGCGCTACGTGTTGATCCTGCTTACCTGCGTCTACACCATATAAACAATGCAGGTCAACTGGTATCAGTACATTGAATGTACGAGTATGCGAGTTGGAATGCTAAACCACAACTTAAGCTTGAGGAGATTAAGATGAACTTACCTTGGCTACGATCAATTCAAGAATATTCGTAACTCAAAGTATGTGTATAAAATAATTTATAACACATGTGATATATAAAAATCGTATAGAAAAATAAAACAACTTAGTTCATTAAAGAATTGCAATAAAAAACTTAACTTTTCTTATATATAAAAGCAATATAACTTTTGTGGGAGATTTTCTAATTGAAACCATCACATTGAGCTAAAGTGATGATACAACGTTTTACCTCACGTTTAGCTCATGGATCTTTCCCCAAACACTTAGAATCATTAATATACTCCATAACCAATAAATCTGACTCGTAAAACAGCTCAAAAACATGAATCAAATCTCCAAGAGGGAAACTACTATTCAACAAACAAGAATTTCTCAGATTTTTTGTCAAGAACTTCCATGTTCATTATTCAATAAGCTCGAACTTGCCGAGTTTAATCAAATTGGGGTGTGGGTTAAAGGACCCAACACAGAATGGTCTCACATACCTCGATAGGGATTACCCCAAATGAAATCCACGCAACGATCTTGGCGATCTTGGACAATTTCTTGAATTTCCACTGCTTTTCTCGTTTCTCTCAATCCCTAAGTTTTCTTCATTTTTCTAAAACTTTATTTGGGACTTGTATTTTACCCCTAATAAACCCTTAAAAAATAATTGCGAAATACTAGGGTATAAAGGTAACTTTACCCTTACTAAAATCTTGATTAGACTTTCCTCAATTTAACAGCCCAACTTGCGAAAGACATATCTCCCTAATACGACATAGTATTTGCACAAACTCGGCAGTGTTTGAAATATCTTCCCAAGGGCTTTCCAACCATATAAAGAACTCTCTAAACTCCTCACGAGCTGGAAGTTATGGCAGTTAGAAAATGGCCAAAACTTACTTGCCTGAAATTTCTCATATTTCCCTATTATTTCTAAAAATGATTATTATTGGTTCATTAGCTTATTTTTAGTTATTTCAAGTTACGATATGTTACATGCTACAGATAGGGCAGTCAATTACGTTAGACCTGTTTGTTTTACATGTTCCTATCGTGAGTTTCCTTCATCTTCAACAATATTAAGTGATAAATAAAGATATTTAATTTAATTACCTTTCAATTAATAAGTTCAATAATATTTTCAATGCATTATGGAGTACTAATTACATGATCAACTAATTTTATTTGTTTTAATAAAGTGATCAATTGATTTGAAATGTTTCTTTAACTATAATTAGCGATACATGAAATTATTAAATTATAATTATATTTCAATTAATAAGTTCAATTACATTTTCAATGAATTATAGAGTAGTTGCATGATCAATTAATTGTATTTGTCTTAAATAAAATGATCAGTTGATTTAAAATGTTTCGTCAACTATAATTAGAGATAAATAAAGTTATTTAATTATAATTATCTTTCAATTATTGAGTTCAATTTCATTTTCAATGCATTTAAGAATAATTGCAGGATCAACTAATTAAATTTTTCTTAAATAAAGTGATCAATTGATTATTTTAATTTGAAATTTTTTGTAAATCATAATTATTGTTAAATAATATTATTTAATTATAATTATCTTTCAATTAATAAGTTCAACTACATTTTCAATGCATGATAGGTAATTACATGATCAATTAATTGTATTTGTCTAAATAAAATGATCAATTGATTATTGTTGTTAAAAATGACAAAAGTCCCACATCAGTGGTTAATGAGATAAGTGGACTCGTAATAAGGCTTGGACAATGCTCCTCCCTTTGAGCTAGTTTTTGGGGTATGAGTTAGCTCTAAGACTTATATCAACATGGTATCAGAGCAAGGTCGGTCTCACCCAATGTTGGATCTCCCAAAATCAAAATTTTCCACGCACCATATAACTAAGCACTGGGTGTGAGGTGGGGTATTAAAGAATGACATAAGTCCTACATCGGTGGTTAATGAGATGGGTGGACTCATAATAAGGCTTGATCAATCCTCCTCCCTTTGAGATAGATTTTGGGGTGTGAGTTAGGCCTAAGACCTAATTAAACAATTTTAATATGAAATACATCATTAAATCATAATTAGCGATAAAAAAAGTTACTTAATTATAATTGTCTTTCAATTAAGAAGTTCAATTTCATTTTCAATGCATTACATTAAATGATCAACTAACTCTATGTGTCTTAAATAAAATGATCAATTGATTATTTTGATTTGAAATGATTTATTAACTCATAATTAGTAATTAATAAATGTATTTAATTATAATTATCTTTCAATTAATAAGTTCTATTAAAATTTCAATGTATTATATGATATTTCCATGATCAACTAACTCTAATTTTCTTAATTGAGATGATCAATTGATTATTTTGATTTGAAATACTTCATTAACTCATAATTAGTGATAAAGAAAGTTTTTTAATTACAATTATCTTTCAATTAAAATTTTCAATTACAAGTTAGCGTCTTATCTATTGCATTAACTATTGCAATAGATAACTCATTTGTTGAAAATAATCAAATAAATATGATCATTTGTTGGAACAAATATAGAATTTTGTTACAACAAATGTCTAAGATGTATTATCTGTGCAATAGATGACTCATTTGTTGAAAATAATCAAACATCTATGCTCATTTGTTTCAATTGATGATGAGCATCAGTTACAAAAGAAGAGTGAGTCATCCGTTGCAGCTGGTTATAATCTATTGCAATGAATGTTGCTTGTTTCTTGTATATGTGTCATTTGTTTTAATAAGTAACTCATAACTTGTAAAAATATATGTCTATTTTCAATTTGCATAATTCAACATTTTACGAATCTAAGAGTAAAATAGAATTCATGATAAAATAACTGGACATCTATTAAATATATAACATTGTCATCAACTATTTCAAAATGAAAACGATTAAACAAAAGAACATAATTTATTTTTGGGTTGCTATTGGCAGACAACCACCTAATAATTCTTCGTTGTGAAATCCTATTCGAGTAATTCTTTAATTGCTTCAAGAAGTAAGTTATTACTTCAAATGTCCAAGCCTAAAAGTACAAGATGATAAAATAAAAATTTAAAATAATTATTCAATAACACAAATAAATAAAGTATTAAATTAGAAGTTTACCATGAAATCCGAAGAAAAATCATATAAATTGATCGCCTTTGATGATAACATTGACAAAAAATATTGATAGTCAAGAAATCAATTTGTGCATCATTAAAAAGTAATAAGAATAAATTTAATTAATAGAACATAATAGAATCATCAATAGACAATACAATATGTTATAATATCTAGGTCATCTATTGCAACAAACAAGTCATCTATTGGAAGAAATCAAAATAGTCTACTGATATGATTGTTCCAACATATGAGTTGTCTGTAGCGATAGATGGATCATCTATTGTAACAGATGTCTTACTAGTTGCAAAAGATGAGTCATATGTTGGAAGAAATCAAAAAAGCCTTGTTACTGATTTGATTTTTTTCAATCTATGACCCATCTGTTGCAACAAATAGGACATCTTTTAAAAATAACATAAGAATAAAACATTTTTTCTTAACACTAAAACATATATTACCAATACTACCTACAACACCAATAAAATTAAAATCACTAATAACAACACATAAGCTATTTTACCAATTAAACAACATCAATCTCATGTTTTTATCAGTATACTAAGAACACCAACAAGAAAAAGACTCAGTGCAAACAAATAGCCATCAAAAAATTCGGAATGCATTTAAAAATAAAATTGATGCAAAGAGGACTCTTCGCAAGATCAAACTTCTTTATCACATTTGAAATTGCTAACGAATACATAAAGAGAAGAAAACTCAAGTTGTTCTTCTTTTTCTTATAACTAAAAACAAAACAAGATCTAACTTCTTTATCACATTTCAAACTACTAACGAATACATAAAGAGAAGAAAAGTTGTTTTAATTTTTTCTTCGTAACTAAAAAGGAAAAGAAAGTTTGATCCTAATTATGATGTTATTAGCACGTTGTAGACATTACTGCTTAAATTCAATTGTGCAGAATCTCTAACTTACACTATTGAAAAACTCATTGCCCCATGAAAAACACTTCGAATCTTACTCCTATCGCAACATAACTATTTTTAAGTTCGAACAACAAATTGTATATTAACCAATAGTTCAATTTGGTTAAAAACATTTAAGCATTTAATCTTAGTACAAGTGTAGAAAATAATCTTAGAAAGACTTTATCCATTACTTGTTGCTTTGGTCCAAAAATATTATAGTCTGAGGAATGTTATTCCATAGATATAATAGTTTATAAGTAAAGAAGAATAAAGACTTTATCTATGCATGAATTGACGAAAGCAAAAACCATGTGAACTCGAGAAAATTAATTTTACCATTGTACTTGGAGGCAAAAAATTATTTATGATGTCTTCATTATGCTTTCTTTTCTTCATTCTTTCGAACAAAATAAAGAATACCAACAACACCAATTGATCCATACAACAACAAGAAGTCAATATATCAATAATTGTTCGAGAAATACAAATAATAAATGTCTATAGAAATATTCAGAAATAACAATAACTATTACTATTACAAAAAAATGTAGGAGAACAACAAACAAAAAACACATTTCGCTTTTTTTTTTTGGATTTTTCGAGATCAACGACAACAACAAATTATGTTTTTTTTTTTCAAATATGTTCTCTTTTTCAAGCATCAACTTCTAAAATTGCTAACGTATACATAAAGAGAAGACAACTCAATTTCATCTTTTACTTCATAACTAAAAATCTCTAATAAGTTTTTACAAAATAAAAGTTTTTTAATTGGAAAGAGAGAAAATTGATGCTTGGAATGTTGGGATTTGAAAGATGAAAAGTTGCCGAAAGTCGGTTATAAGCAATCGCAAAGCAGATTTGAGAAAGGGAAGAGAGGAAGAACAATGAAGAAGAGAAGTTGAACAAAGTGGAGAAAATTTTGAATGATTTTGTATTTTAAAATTTGGACTATTTTGTATTTTTAAAGAGATTAAAAGTTTTCAAAATTTTAATCGACGAAAACTCTATTTATATATAAGTATGTATATACAACATATATATAAATCATAAGTGTGTTAAC
The DNA here is from genome assembly GCA_027705065.1 of Solanum peruvianum. NCBI lineage: Eukaryota > Viridiplantae > Streptophyta > Magnoliopsida > Solanales > Solanaceae > Solanum > Solanum peruvianum. The sequence goes on along the minus strand of JAKWJD010000398.1, from coordinate 37,999 downwards.
ATAGAACAAAAGTATTATTTAGTGAAGTGGCAAATCTCTACGTAAGAGGTCCTTGTTCGCTGGATCGATTCTAGCTAGCAGCTTTTTGTTTTAATTTTTTCCAACTGCATGCAATCTTTGTTTGCTTTAATTTTTCTTTTTAACCACAGGCAACATTATTTTTTAAACTACAACGCACATTTTTTTTATTTTCTTTTACTTATTATTAAGTATTAATCAATAATTATTTTTTGACAAATTTAATTTAACACTTTGACTTTTCTTTTATATCATTATATATATATATATATATATATATATATATATATATATATATATATATATATATATATATATATATATAGTCTCTTCGGGGTTGAAACCTCCTTTATAATTTTGAACTACAAAAAATTGTCATTAATTAAAGCATCACCCTTCGGGGTTGAACAACTTTTTGTTTTAATTTTTTCCAACTGCATGCAATCTTTGTTTGCTTTAATTTTTCTTTTTAACAACAGGCAACATTATTTTTTAAACTACAACGCACATTTTTTTTGATTTTTTGATTTTTTTACCTATTATTAAGTATTAATCAATAATTATTTTTTGACAAATTTAATTTAACACTTTGACTTTTCTTTTATATCATTAAATATATATATATATATATAGATATATATATATATATATATATATATATATATATATATATATATATATATATATATTATATATATATTTATTTATTTTTATATTTATATATATAAGTCTCTTCGGGGTTGAAACCTCCTTTATAATTTTGATTTACAAAAAATTGTCATTAATTAAGGCATCACCTTCCATCCGTTGTCCAATACTTCTCTCCAGTCTAGCCACAAGACGAATAATTCTGTCTAAATCTAAAATTGATTTAATTGATAAATCTACTGAGCATAAGAGACGAATCCAAATTTTGATGATTTTGATGCACCAATAATATTTTAATTTAGAAAGTTAACGAAACTTTTAATACAATTAACGAATGATGTAGTATTTGATTTTGGTAATTAATGACTCGAATATGATTTATAATCTAAACTTAAAATAAAAATAATGAAATAACACTGAATTGTATTCACATGAGTGGTTCCTTTGGCTTGTGCCAACTAAACAAGGGCACCACTACGCCTCTTATGGGTGCATTGTTGATTATATCCTACATTATGTTAGTTTATATCGATAGATATACATATAGATATACATATATACACGTGATTTTTTTAAAAAGTTAACGGATGCAAGTGCACCCGTATGAAATCATGTATGTTTGCCTCTTTTTGGCACCCAGTGACTCTAAATCCTAGATCCGCCTATGTTTGCATATTACTAAACCTTCTCTGGGTTCAGTTTCTCCTCTACTGTACCAATTTCTTCCCATATATGTTTCTATACCTATACTGTAATAGATGCTCCAATTATCCATCGTGCATGCTTTTGAGATAGATTTTCATCACCTTTTATGATAAAAAAAGTTTTGTTGATTTATCACATGCCAAATATGTTGTCGTCCGAAGAAGCATTTGCAGCTGCTGTATCTACTATTGGTAACAAGAAAAAAGGTGGTGGTGTTGTATACGATAGCAAGGTCAGTTTTACTTGTCGTGTAGAACTTTTTGGTACATTTTCTTTCTCCCTCTCGTCGTATTTTCTGATGTTGTGCATTTAATGTTATATTGTATTAATGTTTCTCTTAGATCCTTTAATGTGCAGGTTGGACCTGCTACCTTCCACACCAAGTTCCGGCCTCATCTTGCTTTTACTCTTGATTAGGTTGGGTTCCTTGATTGCTTTTTGCCTACATTACTTGGTGGTAGTTGCATCTAGCCATGTATCATGAAGCTCATGGTAATGGCAAGGACTTTTTTTTTATTAATTAACATTCAAAATTCAATTGCTTAAAATTAGAATTATTTTAGAGAAAGGTAAGAGTAGTATTATAAAGTCTCAAGCACAACTATGCTAGGAACATTATTTACTGGTCAAAAAGAAAAACAAAAGGTAAAACATTAACGAACTACAAGTGGACTGCAATTTAGTGGGTATTAGATTTTAAGCTTGTTGTTTGATATTTGTTAGCCTTAATGCAACTTTGTTCTGCAAAAATCTACCTCCGTCTTGTTGATTGATCGGTACAACTCCATGAAGAATTCATGATGAACCCTTTCCCTCTAACCCTAGGTTATGAATTGAAGTTAATTGGGATTGTGATGACGCTATTGACCTAGTTATTGTATTAATTACTATTGAATGATGTGATTACACAATTTTTGGGGTGCATTGGATGGTTGATGGTAAAACCTTGAATGATGGATTGTGAAGGAGATAAGTCTCATGATCTTAATCATTTACTTCAATTATGCTTACCTGTGCTTAGTGATGAAGTTATATTGAAGTACGCTTTATGCTATAATTGATTAGGGTTGGTATGATGTTGATTTGAAATGTCTTAAATTATGGTTTGCGAGTTGTTGGCTAAGATGTAATGGCATAAGGGTGGTGATGAATTTGCCTATGTGCCTTGTCATAATGTGATTTAGTAAATGTGTTAACCTCACGTGTGTGAATTGTAATGAAAGGACAATACTCATGCAATTCCTATTGAGCTATAACGATGACTAAATAAGGGGTAGACCCTATGACCTAAACTAAGTAATGATTGATAAAGAAAGAAATTTCAAAAGGGACTTAGCTTAACACCGAGTGAACTTGACAATGAGATGTGTTAGCTTCCTGTGGAGGAAGATTCACCCTATAGTTTCATCTGAGGTGTTTACTCCCCAATGAGGGACACTCACCCTATGGATTCTCATGAGATTAGGTCTCCAATGCGAATAGGCATGTAGAGGGTTCAATATATATCTCCTACTGCTTGAACTATGTTGCCTCCTAATATGCTCAAATTTCACCTCCCTAAAGAAATATAAGGGGTTGTAATCGAGTAACGAACCAAACTAGTAGGTTGGGGTCGACCCCACAAGGAAAATTGTGTATACTTAACTTCAATATACAATTATGTTTATTTAGCTAAGGTTTTTCAGAAAACAGGTAATTAAAGAGGGATTTTTAAGAAAGAAATTTCTTAAACAATTCTATGTTAACAAGTGAACGAAAGTAAAAGATGAGCTTCTATCAAGTTGTGAGACTAACTAGTACATGTGTTACCCATAGGTTCATAACGTTGTATCCCTAGCTAAAGAAATTCTTCCCTAGTGTTTTGCATGTAAAGTGGTAAGGTATGTATCTCTAAATCGTTCCGACATCTAGAAAATTTCACCCCATACCTTTGTCAGGCTATGTGTGTATAAGCTACTAACCCTTATATTTACTTCATATTAGACATCATATTTGATGTATGTCTTAGTTATTAATTCGCACCAATAGACACAAGCATATTGGATAGTATCCCTTTAAATATATGTTGATAATTGTTTTCCTATTACTACCTCCTTGGTCCTGAAAGTAGCAAAAAGACGAGTTTTAACATTTGCCACTGTTAAAAAGAAAGAATTATCAATACATGAAAGAACATATTTGAGAATTGCTTATTTGTTAGGTTTACTTTTTAATTACCCATGTTTCCCACGACCTTAGTTGTGGATTTAGTTACCTATGCAAGCAAGATCACAATTCATAATTTTTAAGGAAGAAATCATGAACTTACTTCAAAAATAAGAATAAACGCAGAAAATCAACTTGAAATTGCAAGATAAATCTTCAAACAAAATCCGAAAATTGAATTATTGCCAAAGTTTGCAAAAACCAATCTCCAAGCAAAACAAGAACAATACTAACAAGGTCTAACTCCAACAATGAGGTTTTAAACCTCATTTATAGAAAACATTGTCCTAAATTAAAAGGAATTAAGATAAGGGAAGTTTGTCCAATAACACGACATTGATCAACGACCCCTACTGACGGACCGTCGGTGGAACGACAATCCTTCGACTGCCGTCGTTAGTCCAGACTTAGAATATTTTTGTCTCCTTCATATCACACCTTATCTGAATCAATTGAGGACTAACAACGCGGTCCGTCTCTGCACCTACGGTCCGTCGATACCCTCTGTTGCTCCATCCTTTGAGTTTCTCCAACTTCGGGTATTGGAACTCTCTCTGATCAAATCAACGGTCTACCAGTACGGTCTGTTGATTAATCGACGGACCGTCGATCCCTTCGTAGATCCACACTTGGTCATATTTCGCCTAGTTTCTCCATCAGTCTGAACCGTAATCGACGGTCACCACCTACGAACCATCGATTGAACGACGGGGTGTCGATGTCCTTCGTAGGTCGACTTTCTGCACTATTTTCCAACTGCCTTCTGCATTTTTATTCTAGACAGCTTTCCTGCTAAAAAAACATTAAAACATGTTAAAAATACTACATAAAGACTCTAGACACACACAACTCTTAGGCCAAAAGCATTGAAAGCAACCTGAAACCACAGTACATCAACACCCTCAACTTAAATTCGTTGTTTGTCCTCAAGCGAAACACTATGACTCAAAAGCACACTTATACAAAAGTATACTCTCTTAATATTTTGCAATCACATGACTATCCATCTCGACTCTTTCTTTGATTTAGTGCATTCTTACGCTTTCAGGTTTGAACAAGCTATCTCATATGGATCACACCATTTGACACAAACTCACCATGCACAAAAACTTCTACTGTTTTTCCTCTCACCAAGGTACGAACTTTCCGATATTGCAACTAATGCCCTCACTTCATAAGAAATCCTAGTTTTTTGCACAGTGATTTCAAGTTTGGGTAAATGATGTTTATTCAACACTCAAAACTCAAAAATAAATTCATACATAGCTAGTACTCGTCGCCATAGGTTTGCCCTTATTTTTACTGCTTAAGTCACCACATTAGACTCTAGGATCATTGTAGGACTTTCTTGGCTTGTAACTAAGGTTCAATTTTAAGTAAGGTACATATGGGTAGATTTCATTCTCTTTTTTCCCTCCTTGACATTACTGCTAAGCTTCCTACCTATTTTTATTGTCTTTTACGCCCTCTTTGCATTGCTTCTTTGTTTTGGATATGACTCTTACTTCTTTTGTTTAACTTTTTCTTTTCTTTTACTTTTATTTTACTTATCATTTTGTTAATAATTTCACTGAGTCACATCTTCAACTCACTTTCTCTTTTCTTTTAAACATTAAACTCTTTGCATACCCATTTTTGGGCTGTCACTCATAATAGCCACCCTCAACTCATGGTATTTCCATGAGTTGAGGTAAACAATACCCGATGTCGGTTCAGGGCCAAGACGAGGTCATTTTATTTATTAGCCACCCTCAACTTAGGGTTTTGCCCTAAATAGAGGTGTACATGTATAAGGAGGAACCGGGGCCAAAACATTAAACCGTGGGAAGGTTAGTTGGTGAGAAAAAAAAGAGTCTATTATAGGCTCAACATATTTGGATCAAACGGGATAGAACTTTGGTGTAGTTGACTGCATTTTAGTTTAGCTGAATTCTAATTTGAACAAGGTCCAATGATCGTTCCCTAGTCTTCTAACACATGTTCCCTTTGCAGGACTAACTGGGCAACTTCTAGCTAAGTACGAACTGTTCTACACTAAAAACTCCTCACTCTCTTGACACCTCATTACACTTCAAGATTGTTATATTTCCTAGTTTAGATGTTAGTTGAGGTTCATGCTGCGTGTGCCTATCTATGTCATGCTTAGAGCCAATACTATCAACTCATTTTCACCTATTCATGCAAGCACTTTCTAGGACGGGATATCATATAATTTCAATTATCATTCTTCATCTTCATGTTTGTATGCTTTGTAGAAATAACAACATACTGGTTTATCAGAAAATTAATCAGTCTCTGAAGGAAATAGAACACATGCAATAAGACCCCAAGAGAGGATTGTGAGTTGGGTTACTCAAACATCACCCTAACAATCACTTTCCATTTACCCCACCCCAACAAAAATATCATGCCATTATTCCAAATTCATAGAAAATAAAAATACAAGTACAGGGTGGTAGGTGAAACAAAGCTGAAGCACATAGTGATGATGAAATCTCAACAAGTGGGCGGGTCTGGTTTCCCGTGACCCGCAATAGCAATTTTTTGTCACCCTCAGTGGTGCCCAGATCAATATCCGCACAATCAGTGGTGCTCCTATCTATGATCAGCGGTATGCAACAAGAACCCTAGCGGCCATCTCTCGTGTCCTCATCTGGCGGGCCTCCTCATCTAACCAATGAAGCCCTCCTAGCAGCCTCGAGGTCAGACATCTCTTTCTTCCTCGCACGGGCATCACCTACTGCATCAGTAGTGTAGGTAGAATGGTGCCTCTTCGCATGAACACGAGCCTTAGGCTGCAGCATAGCAGAAGTTTTAAAGAAAGCGTCAAGCATTGTATTCTCTTCTAACTCGATAGGCAGACTCTCAAGTTCCGCCCCCTCATCTCTTGAAAGTCATCCATATCTGCTCGTAAACATCCCACTGCATCTTGAAGGGTTTAGAGGTCTATGGTAGGGGATGGTCGCGCTAGCACCCGCACCTCGAAGTCATCAAGGCGCTGATGAACCTCCTAAATCTTCTTCTCATTCTGCTAGATCACCCTCTTCTGTATTCGGTCCTCAGCCTCAGAAATGGATTTCTGCATTCAAGGTTGTATGTGGAAAATCAGGCTAGCCATCTGGGCCATTAATATTTAGACCAGCATTAGAGGGACCAATGTTGGAGATGGGGGCGTGGACCGAGATGAGCTGGGGCTTGACTGGCAGCATGGGTGGACTCAGCTGGGTGGTGCCCACGGGCTCTGAAGTAGCCAAGTTATCCCATTGGGCTAACTCTATGGTGTCCGCCAATTTCTCATTCAACAGATGAAACTCAACTTTGGGCCCTCTCTATGGTGCCGCTACATTGGTCTCATCCGTGATGAGACCGATATAACCCGTCCCTACAAGACTACGGAGTGTATCGAAGTGAAAAATTGGCAATATGGCATACCTGCACAAATGGAAGATAAGACAAGCGAAGGGGTAAGTATTAGAGGTCTTGAAAGCCCTCTCATGGATTACCGTGATCAGCAGCTTCACAAAGTCAATTTCCAATCCCGGCACCAAGGCTGCTACAAGCACCGCCCTATCCCAGGTAAGAATATTATCGACATTTGCCTGTGATAGGCGGTTTTGGACCAATAACCAGTAAAACATTGCCACAAAATCATAAACGGGAGCAAGAAGGTTCACTATAAAGACAAATAAATACCTCACAAATCTCCACATGAAGACGGAAATGAAGAGAATTTAAGGAATCACGAAGATCCGAGCCCGTAACGTGTAAAATATTATAGAAGAAAGGGATGAGAGCCGAACCGTATAGTACACACCAAAATACGGGTACTTCTTAAACACTATTTGGACCTTCACAACTACAACCTGCATAAATTCATCCAACCTAGCCGCTCATAGTTTATATAAAACATAGCTCAACAAAAACAATTACATAAATTACATATCCTCAACAAAAACACTTTAATAAATTACATATCCTCAACAACACTATTACAAATTACATATCCTTAATAATAACACTTTAACAAACTACATATCCCCAACAACAACACATTAAAAAATTGTATATCCTCAACAAATGACTTAGTATTCATAAATCACAAGATCTAAAAATAAGACACTCACAAGATCTACAAAAAAGACACTTCCATGATCAACAACACACAAGATCAAGTTCACCAATGTTAAAGATGTGCAATACAATGAAATGCAATGTCAAGTATAGGGTGACTGACCTAACAATACACACCCTTTGTCTCTCAATCTGGGACCCATAAGGGACATATCAGTCCATGTATCCATCGCGGCATGCGTTACGACTCTTCATTATAGTAATCATCGCAGCATGTAATATGTCTCTCAAAATATAATATCCATCGTGGCGTGCGATGAAATATAATATCCATCCGACGCGCGATACATCCCTCGAAATGGTACATCCTATTTAATTTCTTAATCTTTCTCAATTTACATAACACTTGTCAGAACCATGCCTTAGAATAATGCAGAAGACATGTTCACACAAATAATGAGGAGCTTAACATTTCATAACATTGCACAATTCACAACAACACAATCATAATTCAACATCAATAATGATTCCAGCCTTTCAAACCATTATCAACACATCACAAAAATAATTAATCACATTGCCTTTTAGTACCCCTCTTTCATTATTAGAATTAATCAATGTGGACATCTTAACCCATCACCAAGTCTCATCAACTCAAACACATACTACAAAAAAATATACGAATTTCATACATTTAAAAAGAGTTTAGAAATCCACTTACCTCAAATAATCAAACAATCACATGGGGACTTGAGCCTTCCCATTTTGTTGCACTTCCAACTGAAAGCAATCTATTCAGATTTATAGTCAGAATAAGATTTTGAAACTAACAACACCCGTGTTACTATATGCATATCCTTGACCCTGAAACTCACTCAAATGTATAATAAAATTTATAAATCTTGATTCCAACCAATAGGTCAAATCTCATACTTACCAAATTTCAAGTCTAGAGTTAAGTTATAATTTCTCCAAAAACTATGACCCTGATAGTTTTATTTAATAATATAATACTCACAATATTTAATCACATATTCCAATATAATATTAATGCTTAAATTATAATATAATAAATAAATAAGAACTTTAATTGAAATTCACTAGTGGCGAAACCAGTGTCACACTACAAAAATAGGTTGTAACACTAACCTTCCACACTATATGTATTATTACATCATAATCAATGTACGGTAATTATATCATCACTACCTTTAAAGCATATTGTCCCTCAATTTAAAAGATCACCAACAATATCACGTGAATTACAAATTTCTAACTTCAGAATTTTTTGTTCTCTTTTCTTATCATTTTTTTCTCCCAACTGCAACAATTTTATATTATAATAAAGTGTTACACCTTAATACACAAACATGGGAACTAATACATAGATTATACTTTCGATAATTTCCCTTGAATTCCCTTTTCACATCCACAAATCCTAATAATAATCATAATTGAAATATGACATCTACTTATACATATTCAAATTCACAGGTTTATGGCCTTTATACGAAGCATTCGACCCTTGTTTGAGGCTGCTCATGTATGCTTCTGTTCTCCACTACTCTCTTTTCTTTTCTGAATTAAATATGTTTTAGAAGTTACAAACCCTATTAACTTATATTAATACATGGACCAAAATAAAGTATATACCAAACTCATTAGCCACCTATTTAATTAGAAGAAACAATTTAATAAATATCTGCCAATTAAGTAACTATAGTTATGGAGAAGTTCAAAACTCGCAAACCAACTTCATCGACTGATCATAAATGACTAAAAAAAATTATCGAGATGGGTAAAACAATATATATTTTTTATAAAATATTCCTAAAATGACCTTTCGGGCCATTACAATATGTAGTGCATCTTTCAATGTGATAGTGGATTAACTTAATATATTACAATAGAAGAAATCAATTGTTTCAATTGTTTGAAAAGATACTAGTAAATTCCAAAATTTAGGGCAATATGTACTACAACCCCTCAAGTAAATGTATCATTGACCAAATTCTTATTTAATTAAATTGTTGAATGTATATGTAATGTATGAACATTATATAAATAGTGTAAGATTGTATGTATGTATGATATATAAATATCATTAGATATGTATAAATAATTCATTTTTAACACCCATTTTTCATTTTCACCACGTCACATCCTTCTCTCACGTATGATTTTCCTTTCAACCACCAAATCTTTTCGCACTCATTTTTGGGTCTTCTCTCATAATATCCACCCTCAACTCATGGATTTTCCATGAGTCTAGGTGCACAATACCCGATGTCAGGTTAGGTCCAAGACAAGGTCATTTTTGCATTAGCCACCTTCAACATTGACTTTTGGCCTAATTCAAGGTGCACATATCCAAGGAGGGACTGGGGCCAAAACATTACACCTTGGGAAGGTGAGTTGGTGAGTTAGAAAGAAATGGTCTATTTAAAGGCCCAAGTTATGTGGAATAAAGGAAACATTTTTTTCATTTGGTCGACCTCTTTTTAGGCTATTGTGGACTATTCTGAACAAGGGCCTATCATCACATCCTAACTTCTAGAGAAGATTCCCTTAGCAAGACTAAGCGAGCAATTTCTAGTTTGGCACCACTTTTTGAACAATTAAATATTCTAACACTCACTTGGTATATCTTTGCATTATTAGATTATCAAAATTCCCATTTCAAGTTTTAGTTATAGGTCATGCAGTTGGTGCATTTTCATGTCATGCTTAGAGCCAACACATTCAACTTTTCTGAGCCTATACACCAAGCACTTTGTAACGGCCCGCAAGTACACCCTACAATTTAGAGAATTCTTGTGGCGCCACACTGCAAATGAGACTTGAAAAAGTCTTTCAAACCATTCGTATCATTCAATGCATAAATAAATATCGTAAAATGAGTAAGAATTGAAAACTTTCTTCACGCACAAAGAACTCCTTCCGTAATCAATACGCAAGCCGAAGACTTTTATTTAAAACATTAAAACTTTACAACATCTCATTGAACCATCTTACTTTGGAGCATACAACACTTGGGACTAAGCCCATACAAGACATAAAATAAAGACTAAGACATAAAGGAACATGTGGATATTGTCCTCGAATCGATGAGGACTTACCAATACTTCATCTTCAACCCTTAGAAACCTTACCATCCTCCATGACATATCAAGACTTCCAATTCCCTACACTTTAGTCAAAAAGGGAAAAGAAGGGGTTATACATTAGATGCACTAAGTATGGAAGCCATGCAAAAAACCCATGAAAATGGAACATTTAGTAAATAACATGCTTTTCATGAATTTTTGTTAAAACATCATACTATAAGCAAAAAAACAACATTCAAAAAACCTTAGGAACACATAAGATATCATTTAAGTAATTATTCACCTTTTCTAGGAAAACATTATAGTGAGCAATATCACTGAACAATGAATTCCTTTAACTTTATCTTGGACACTTCCTAGCAAGTATTCCCCTCATTAAAAGCTATTCTAAGACTCACTTAAGTAAGACAAAGAGAGACCGTCCATACACCCTCTCTAGGCACATCTAAATTATCCTTAATACCACCTATAATGAGATACATACCAAGCATATAAACATGATATCCTCCAACCAAAGGTGATTCTAAGTCTTACTTGATTGAGTTGTGAAGCCACCGCCCATACAATTCCTTACAGAAACACTTAAGAGATCCTATAGACTACCTAAGATAGAATCATTCTCACTTAATACATAAATAGAACTTCTCTACTGCTAGTAGGTATCCCATATGATGAGAATAGACAATAATTGACGTAGACCATGATAGCTACATATTGAAATCTGGAGTTCTAACCTACTCCGATATGGGTGTTCTACTTTTCAATGGTAGAACTAGGACACATACCATGTAGGCACATGGTTAAGAAATATGAAGGGCTTTTATGCACTATAGTCTCATTCTCAATTATAGTTACATTGTATTCTAGTCTCCTTCTCAAGTAGAGCTACTTTCCATGACACACTCACTCGGTGGTAGACTTTTTTCTCATAGAGTAATTGAAATTAAAGGATCACATGAAGAGGTTTCATATCTAGTTCATAACCCAATCACATTCACCCTACCAAAGAGGTCCACTAGGCTACCTTTCAATTGCGACTAAGATAGCGCATCATGACTTTCCTAAGGATGATGTAATGTCTTTCTAGCCAATAAACCCTAAGTCCATCATCCTTTACATGAAGCATACTAATACAACTCTCAACTTCCAGTTCATAACATAACCTCACCATTAGATTTAAGTATCCACATACATGACCTTCTTAACATTATTTAACGTCTCACATATAATTCATTCATACATGACAAGGGTTCACTAAGCCTACCTAATAAATACATCTCATATTCACATATCATTCATACATGTATCAAGTAAGTGAAACAAGTCTACCAAAACAAGACACAACATACTTTAATTTATTACATATAACATATCATTCTTTGAATCAGTTAGGAATGACCCTTATCATCTTTATGTCATCCTATACATTACCATATCATCATCAATATAACCATCACAACTTATATAGTCAAGAAAAAAACAATCATGCATCAACATCTAAGGCTACATACATATGTACATAGTTATAGTCTAACATGATCTCCTAATATACATAGAAGGAACACACACTTTCACATTACTTCATAGGTAGATAGATATGCTCATAATTCACATAAATCAACTACAAAAATCATCATAGTAATTCATGTAGTGCTGACAATGCAAAGATCATCATAATACAGAAAGTAACGCCGGTAAGGCTACATCAACTCACATAGCACTGCCACTGTAAGTGGATTATGCCAATCATCATTGTTATACAAAATATATACATAATATTAAGAGAGTTAGGGAACCATACCACCCATTCAATCTCACCACTTCAATCCAAACCTAAATTATCCAATTCAATACCATAAGGCCCTTACCCATGGCCCTGAACATCAATTCAATACATAAACTATAATAGTCAATGAAGCTAGGTCAATTCAATATAAAATTATCAATCTAATACCAATTAGAAATTAATTGAATACAATTGTTACATCATTCGACATCCCATAGAAAACTACACTTGAATTCATAAGCATTAAGTCAATATCAATTCAATAAGCTTAATATTCAATGGAGATAAGAGTATACAATACTCAATTTATCAAATTTAAACAACTTAAAAATCATACAATCATAATATATACATAAATCAAAATCCCATAAAAATCTACACATGAATTTATTAATATCAAAGCATGATCACATAACCCATATTTTCGTCAAATGGAGAGATTTGAGAAGGTCAAGGGTTCATGGTGAATTTCATTGAAGAAAATTAATTACACAACAATAATATCATATCTTAATGCTTGAAAACGTTTCATGTAAGAAACCAATACATAGAGTAGAAAATGGACTTTTTCATCTTTTTGAAATCTTTCAAAGTCATTTTTGAAATTGACTCTAAGGCATAGCAAGACTAAGATGAAGAACTCACATACATTTTCAGAAGAATCTAATGATAATTGAAGAAGAAACTCCATTGAAGATCTATCTTCACCTTGAGCTCTCATTGAGGGTTTTGATGAAACTTTGGGAGGGAATGGGTTTTGATTTTTGTTCTAGTGTTTAAATGAGAGTTTTATGACTTATATACTCTTAAAATACCCATTAACACCCGAAATAACCTTCCTTCTATTTTATAATACTTGGGGTGAATTTCCCTAAACCCCTATGCCTTAATAGAAAAATTGCAGGCAGCGCAGCTCCAAAGTACGCCCTGCAAACGACAGACCGTTGGAAGGACCACACCCCGTCGATGAAGGTCTCATGATTTTTTTCAGAAGCCTAATACCTGCAGACTTGCATGCTCCATCGACACCCCAAGTTAACAAGTTGTTGTTCTATCGACAGGCCGTGGTTTGACACTGCATACAAGCTGTTATGCAGCTTAAAGTGTTGAGTTGGGGTCCTCTTCTAGGACCCCTTGTGGGTCCTAGGTGTACTCTTACCAGATGTTAAAGTCTAAACATGAAGGTCTAGGTATTAGGAAAATCACCAAACAAGTACAAAATCAAACAATTCATGCAACATTCTAAAACAAATCCAAACTCATAAGGACATCTAGGATTATCTTTCGAACGTCACCTGACGTTCTTGAACGTTTGACCTCCAAACCTAACCAAAAGCGTTAAGATGATTGTAAACAATATTATCATCCATACAAGGACCTCATAAACACATTACTCACGCATAAGAACATGAAAACACATCAGGCACAAAGGTGACTAGTCCTCGAACATGTTGGTCGTCCCATGAAGTTTGACTTCAAACTTAATTCAGAATCTTGAGACACTATTTCTAACATCCTTTTGAACAATCTTTGGACTTCAAGACTTCATGTCTCAAAAATTAGGCCCTACTTTCACCTAAGTCATTTTTGGAGGTGTTATACACTTAAATTGGAAGGGGATCATTTTTTTAATTTTATTAGACATTACACTTCAATATGGAATGCTTCTACACATACACTTACTAATACATGCCGGTTCAGTAAAAATTAAGCAATATTTTGAGGAAAAAGAACAGAGGCAAGAAAACCCTATGAGAGGATCGTGAGTTGGGTTACTCAAAATTCATCCTATCACTCACATTTTATTTCCGCCACCCCCAATAAAAGTTAGTGCAATTGTCTCCAATGCATAAGAAATCCTAGAAATCATAATGGTAGGTGAATCGACAAGCGGGCGAGTCCTATTTCCTAGAGCCCATAGGGTAAGTAATTGGATCACCAGCAGTAGTGCCCACATCTCCAAGGATGAAATCATCAGTAATTAATCCACAACTTTATCATAACCATGAGTACTGCTCACTGCTCTGCTCACAAACATTAAACTAGATAATCAGGAAGCTAACTCTTGCACCCTCCTCTAGAGCATATCTTCATCCACTATCGAGGCCCTTCTATCATGTTCCACCTGCGTCCGTTCCCTTTTTTTTCTGGCATTGGTCATATCACCGGCCTCAGCAGTGTAGCTAGAACGGTGCTTCTTGCCATGAACATGTGTTTTGGACTATGTCTCAGGTGGTGCCTTGAAGAAGGACTCAAGAACAATATCTTCATCTAGCACTGTGGGGGCATGCTCTGCTGCAGTCTCCCGCATCTCGAAGATAAAATCAATATCACCATGTAGGATAGCCATATCAGTCTGAAAGGCAGTGAGATCTGTTGTGGGTGATGGTCATGCCAGAACATGCAGCTCAAATGTGTCAAGGAATTAGTGAACCATGAAATTTGTTGCTCTATTTAATTAGACACCAGCTTCTCTATGCGGTCCTACCTTTTCTACGGATTTCTGTATCCACAAATGTACATGATGGAGAAAGGTGGCCATCTGCGCCTCTAACATTATGAATCTAGCTAGAGGAATCACTACTACGGCTAGTGGTGTGGACCTCGGCGAGCGGTGTTCCTTGTTGTCTCTATGTGAACAAGAAGGCGGGGTGGGATCAGCATGCTATGGTGAAGAGGGGTTTGCCCGTTAATCAATCTTCACTGTGTCTGCAATATTTTTGCACAATGGAGGGACGTCGATTCGGTGCCCTCTGAGGAATGCTGCCACATTAATCTCATCTTTGATGAGACCTATATCCAATGCCCCGGTCAGTACAATGAGTGTATCACAGTGCTAGATTGTCTATACAACATCCCTGCACATCTAGAGGATCAAACACGTAAAGGGGTAATGTCAGCTTGTGTGGGTGATACTGTATTACGGACCAACAACCAAAATAATTTTTCCACAAATATCAGTGTGGCTTTCAAATTGCTTACTCGGGGTGCTATGACCCAGACAGCTCAGTCCCCATGTATCGTAATGTATAGGACCAACCACATTTTCACTAACTCTCACTTCTCGGCATTTCTTTGAAAATCACCAACTCGAACAATATCCCTTCTGTAATAAAACTCCAAAGTATTGCAACTCCAATATGAATTGGTGGTAAAACCATAAAGGAATCAGTGGATGGTGTCTTGCAAAATATTGACCTGGCAGCCTCAGACCTGTGTATAAGTGAGACGGTCCTATTTTGTGGTCTTTGCCTGCTTGTTGATGGATCCTCAAAGAGTTGTAACATATGAAGCATAAAACTCCCACACAATCTCCTTGCAATATGTGCCTCTATACTGAGTCATCCATTCACACTAGTGGAGGTTAAACAACTAGTGCACCTGTCGCTTTGTATGTAGGCTCCCAGTAAGGACTCGTCATTCCTCAGCGATCAATCTGTCCATCACTCCCTTTTCATTTATTATCATTGCATCCCTATAGATTTTCCGTTATCCGTCAACACACCACCTGTTTTGTTCATTTTCTACTGGTGTGGGGTCATCTGTTCGGTGTATAGGTGTATCTCCTTAGCTAGTGACCTTATCAAATAAGGCATGTTGTTCCTGCTTCCCTAATCTGGTGACTCCCTGAGAGTTGGCATCAGAAGCAGTGGCCGACTTTGACCCTGAAGACTAGGCCGACCCTAATCCTGATGTCTTGGCATACATGAAGCTAGATGCTGAGCCCCCTTCTGAACTGGAAGCAACCTTAGTTGGTAAGCCGATTAGTGTGCGCTCCTCATCATACTATGAGGTAGTGACTACATAAGGGCTCACCTTCAGGGGGTTCCCCTAGTGATTTAGGATGGTGTCTATGGTGTCTTTATGCCTGGACGAATGTAGGCATCGTCCCTCTTTGCGTCGGTGTCTTCATCAATCAACTAGTGAGACGGGGATACCACCCCTTTTGGAGTATACCACTTGGTTCTTTGGAGCCATGTACCTGTGTAGCAATTGTTAGTTTCAAAATAAATTGCGACATAATCAAAAGAAAAAATTAAATAAATTCACATGCTGCATGTCACGCCCCGAGCCTACACCTTGGACGTGACCGGAACCCAAAGACCATAGTTGGTCTTGAGCGAACCATTGGCCTGGCTTACTTAACTTAGAGGAAAACTTAACTTAATGATACGGCAAGAAACATTCTCATAAAATTAAGTTAAGTAAATGTCTTGGCCAAAATGGCGCTTAACTCTCAAAATTAGAAAATGTGAAATGTAAGATAAAGAGAGACTCAAAATGAACAATCTGACTGACTATCTGTCGATGAAGCGTCTATAATACTAGAATGAATGTTCGGACAAACCCCACAAAATTCTATAAGTATAAAGATGGAAAGAAATACAAGTGTCCTCCGGAATGAAGAGAGGCTCACCAACTGACTCTGAGTTGTTCATTGGATCAACTGTGAGCCAAAAGTCGATTCTAGTTGCCTGCGGCTGCATCATGATATGATGAAGATCAACAAGCATCAGTACATTGAATGTACAAGTAAGCAAGTTGGAATTTTAAACAACAACTTAAACTTGAAAAAAGTAATACGGAACACTTACCTTGGCTCTGCTCAACTCATGAATAACATAACTCAATATCACTAACTCATTCTTAGATATACTAGTTTAAAGACATGCTCAATATAAATTAAAGTTGGTTAAAACATGGTATTAAACTTTGTGTATGCAAAGATACAATTGACTTTGAGATGTATGTAAAAATATAAAATAGTATGATGTAAACTCATAGTCTTAATAAAATATATCATGCTTCCGCTCAAAGTCTACTCGTGCAATGCATGAATGAAGTCCCATACTCCCATTCGTACTAAGAATAACCCCTTGTGGGACTACGCAATTAATCATGTGGGAGTTTCTCTTATTGGCAACCATCACTTAATAGTTATAGATGATACGACATTTACCTCACACTGCCAACGACCATCCTATTTTTGACAGAGTAAAGGACCTGAACTGCCTAATGGATAAACTAGTAAAATGTGAAAATAAATCATCGAAAAAGTATAACCCTATCCTTCCAATGATGGCTACATGGTTTTCATGGAGATTTGAGTTTATATTAAACTCACATCCCCACATGAGTGCTAATACTACTCCCAAATATATACTTATCTTGTATGTTGTAAAAACAACTTTTCCTGTGATTTTAGATTAGTGCTAAAAAAAACTTAGCTCAACGTCTATCTTGGAAATCTTAGTTTCCTTCTTGCTTCATTTTCTAAAGCTATAACTCTTTATTGAAAACTAGCTCGAACGCTCTTTTTAAAAACTTGGTTTGCTTGTTTAAATGTGAAAACAATTTAAATCTATTTGGTATTCTTAGTCGCCCCTATACTTTAAAGAAAAGAAATTCAACCTAACTCTTTACTCTTAGCTCTTTAATCTTTACTCTTTACTTAGCTTGAAACTTGAGTCTTGAAACAACTATCCGGGAAATACATAGTTCCCTTATATATCCGGGATGTTACAATATATCCCCCTTGGAAATATTAGCCCTCGAATGAGAACTCTTTCACTAATCTAAGGGAAGTGCAACACTCAACAAACAAAAACAAGTAGTAATATGCTTACACCTATTGTTATAAAGTGTTAAGAATATAATTTAGTACCTTGATCTTCATTCTCCTGGTTTCAAAGATATGTTTACATCTCTTTTACATACCCTACTCAGCTTCTCAAGTCTCCTCTTCAACGAATAGGTTCCTCCAAATGACCTTGACTGAAGAAACTTCTTTTGTCCTTAACTTGCGAATTTGACGATCCAAAATCTTAACCAGAACTTCCTCATAGAGTGGGTTATCCTTAATTCCAACATTCTCTATTGGTACTATCAATGAAAGATCACCCAAGCACTTTCTCAACATAGAAATATGGAATACCGGATGAACTGTTGCTAATTCTTGGCATAGATCCAACTCATAAGCCAACTTACCCACTCTCTTGGAGATTCTGTAAGGACCAATATACTAGGTACTAAGTTTCCCCTACTTACCAAACCTCATAACACCCTTCACCGCTAAAACCTTAAGATACACCAAATCATCCACCTCAAACTCAAATGGACTTCTCCTAACATATGTGTGGGAGTTTTTCCGACTTTGTTCCTTTTTCAGTCATTCTTTATTCACTTAACCTTCTCCATAGATTGGTGAACTCAAGCTGGTTCTATCAATCCTAGCCAACTTTGGGCCACCCAATAGGAGATCTGCACCTTCTCCCATAAATATATTTATATGGAGCCATTTGATTTCTTGAATGATAATTATTACTGTCAGCAAACTCAATGAGAGGTATATGATCACCCCAATTTCCTTTGAAGTCAATAAAACAAGCACTAAACATATCTTCTAAGGTATGGATAGTAAGATCTTCTTGTCCATCTGTCTGAAGGTGAAATGCAGTACTCAAATTTAACTTTAAATCCAAACCTTTGTGGAAAGATTTCTTGAAATATGCACCTCTATCTGAAATAATGGAGGTCGAAACTCCATGAAGTCTCACCATTTCTATAAGGTACAACTTAACATAGTCCTCTGTCGAATATGTAGTCTTTACCAACAAGAAATGGGCTGACTTTGTCATTATATCAACGATCACACAAATAAAATCATTCTTTTATATTGGAAAACCCGTAATAAAGTCCATATTAATCATCTCCCACTTCGTTTCCGGAAGTTCGATAGTCTTAGCCAAACCTCCAGGCCTTTCGTCTTCCACTTTCACTTGCTGACAATTTGAGCATTTGGCTACAAACTCTGCGATATCATTATTTATGGCTTCCCACACATAACCCTCTCTCAAGTCGTGGTACATATTTGTGGAACCTGGATGAATGGAATATCTGCAACAATGAACCTCGTCTAGGATCCTATCTTGGAGTCCATTCTGCTTAGACACAAATAATCTTCCTTGGTAATTCAGCACACCATCTCTCCCTTGTTCAAAATCTAATACCCTTTTGTTATGCTTTCCTTAAAATCAAGCAAATATGGTCTTGTTCTTGTTTCTCTTTCACCTCTAACACTAATGATGATTCTGCCCCATTAATCATCATTATGCTTCCTTCTGTGGAATCCATAAGTATGACTCTCAGACGTGCAAGTTTGTGCACATATTTAGCTAACTCTCTGTTTTATTCTTCAACCGGATAGTTCTACCCATGGACAACCTTCTTAAGGCATCATAAACCACATTAGTCATGCCTGGGTTGTAAATAATACTCATGTCATAATTCTTGAGTAATTCCAACCACCTTTTTTATCTGAGGTTGAGCTCTTTCTGGGTGAACACAAATTAGAGGCTCTTGAGATCACTGAATATATCAACATGAACACCATACAAGTCGTGGCGCTATATCTTCAAGGCAAATACTACTGCAGCCAATTCTAAGTCATGATTTGGACAATTCTTCTCATGAACTTCCCATTTTGCATCAATTCACAGCCCAAGCAAACTCTTTGATGCATCATAATACACAACAAATCCTTGAGTACCCTCCTGCAAGGTCAATACCAAAATGGTAGTTAATCTATTTTCAACTCTTGAAAGCTTTTCTCACAAGCTTCAGACCGTTGAAACTTGACTTACCTCTAAGTTAACTTAGTTAAAGGAGAAGATAATGATGAGAATCCTTAAAAAAATCTTCTATAATAGTGAGACAAGCACAAGAAACTCGTTATATCTGTTTGAGATGTGGGTCTAGGTCAACTCTGAACTGCCTCAATCTTTTGAGTTTCACCTCTATTCCGTTCACCAGAAACAATGTGACCTAAGAAGGCCACAGACTCAATTCAAAACTCACACTTCAAGAACTTGGCATATAGATCTTTATCTCTCAAAGTTTGAGGAACAATCCTTAGGTGACTAGCATGATCTTCTTCACTCCTTGAATAAATCAGTATGTTATAAAACAAAATGATAACCAACAGATCTAAATAAGGTTTTAAGACTCTGTTCATAAGATCCATGAACGTTGCAGGTGCATTTGTGAAACCAAAGGACATTACCAGAAATTCATAATGTATATACCTTGTTCTAAAAACATTCTTGGGGATATCACATTCCCTTACTTTCTAGTGATGATAGCCTAATACGAGGTCCATCTTTGAAAAGAAAGAAACACCTTGAAGTTAATCAAAAAGATCATCTATTCTTGGAAGAGGATATTTATTCTTGATGGTCACTTTATTGAATTGGTCGTAGTACATACACATCCTAAGGGAGCCATCTTTCTTCCTCACAAACAACATCAGAGCGCCTCAAGGTGAGACACTTGGTCTAATGAAGCCTTTATCTAACAAATCTTTCAATTGATCTTTTATCTCTTCTAATTCTACTGGTGCTGTTTTGTATGGTGGAATATAGATAGGACGAGTATCTGGGATGATGTCTATGCCGAAGTTTATCTCTCTTTTGGGAGGGACTCCGGGTAGATCATCAGGAAAGACTTCTAGAAACTCACTGACTATGGGAACTTACTGCAGGGAAGGTACGTCAACACTGGAGTCGTTAACTCTGACTAAGTGATATTTACACCTATTAGAAACCAACTTCCTAAAATTTTAGATACAAAATGAAATGATCCTTAGGAACTAATGAACTACTACTCCATGCTATGGCTGACTCATTATGAATCTGAAACTTGACATCTCGAGTTCTGCAATCTATTGATGCATAACATGCATGGAGCCACTCCATACATAGAATGACATCAAAGTCTATGATGTCTTACTATATTAAATCATCCATGGTAATCTTGTGACTGATGAAAACAGGACAATCACGATAGACTCTTTCTGCTAGAGTAGATTCAATAATGGTGGTGGAAACACCGAATTGTTCGCTAAGTTGCTCTGAAATATTCTCAAAGTTCATAGCAACATAAGGAGTTATAAAATATAAACATTCCCATGGGTTTAATAATTCATAAAAGGTAAGTCAAGGACTCAAATCATACCAGTGACAACATTTGCTGAATTCTCTTGTTCTTGGCGATTATTAAGAGCATACAAGTGGTTTGTTTCTCCGCCAGTAGCAGAACTAGCTCCCCTAGGTGCAACTCTGTCTGATAGAGTAGATGATGAAAATTAAGCTCTATATCCCCCATTACCACCGCTTTTATTAATATTTGGACATTCTCTCATGAAATGCCCGGTTTGACCGCACTTGAAACAACCCGCGGAGCCTTCGCGATAGATGCAAGAGTAATTCCTATAACACCTGGTGTAACACTCCATAAATTCCATGACTTAGACTATAGCTTAATCTATTGAATAGTGTTTAAAATGATTTTTCCAGACCTATATTAATGTAATAAGTTCATCTACAAAAGTTTAGAGCAAAAACTAAAAAGAAAACCTTGACATTCGAAAACTAGGTATTTTGAACTAGTTGACGTCCCTATGTTTTGATGAAGGATTTGAAGTGTAAAATGAAGTCTAAAATTAGTAAAAATACTTTGGATAGGTAGTATGAAGCACAAAGGGTCCAAATATACGGTAACAACACCCCAAGGACAACACGAAGGATCCTTGGAAAGGACCCAAACTTGGGAGAGCAAGCTACCAAAGATGCCTGTTTGCAGGCTTATTGGAGGGGCTGCTGCGCGACACACAGCCCACACACAGTGAACCGCCTCAAGATTTGAGAGGAATCCTTGTGACGCGAGTTTGACACGAGGCTTACTTCCTCGACCGAAAAATTCAGAAAAAATGGGAATTGGCCACGCGAGGCGCAACTACTTCCCTGATTCGTTCAAATCGTATTTTTTGTAATTTAACTTCAAAAAAAGATTCATTTAAGTAAAGGGTATTTTGGGTATCTTAGAGGATGATTATATATTGATCCTAGGTCCGGTTTAGACCACTTTTTACAAACTAGATCAGATTCAAATTAATTTCTCTCATCCCTCTCAAGAACGCTCTCTTTTCCAAACTCCATTGATGAACAAGAAAAGCTTAAGGAAGAAGACGAAGACTTCAAGATTTTCATTCAATTTTCATGTATTATTTGTTAATAAGGTATGTGTTTTTCACACTTTGGATTTCTTTCCCTAAGATTTCCTTTCAAAGATGGTTTTCAAGAATTGAAACTTCTAGGGTTTTTACTCTCCAAAACAGGTTTTCTTCCTACCTCTAGATTTATGAATATCAATGAAAAAAAATGGTTGTATATGGTTCATTAAGTATATATTATTTAATGTTTGTCTTGTAAATGTTACATTTTCGTGTGAAACATGTCCATATCAGATTGACTGTGTCGAATGGGTTATATCTACTACTTTAATACATGTTAACGTTGAGATTGAAAGTAAGACTTGAATGACCTCCTTATGACCCTTTCCCTTGTCCTACTTATAGATTGACATTTTATATGACTTGAAGAGTTTGTATTGATTATGCTATTGATTATTTGATTATTTTGTTGTTATGATTTGTAAGTTGAACGTAAGTTCTTCAATAAGGTATGTTAACGCTGAAGGTATGTCTTCGAAAGTCGTGATAAATTTATGATGTTTATGTTAGCCTATAAATGATTTTATTATGCTAATGAAGTACGTATGATGATGCTATGCATATATGTTAGTGTATGATTATGTCAATTTGTGAGATCATGATAAGAATACGAAATTTTATGATATTCTCTTGTATGGTTTACACATGTCAATTATGATATGTTAATCTCACAAATGAAGGATTACGAAGAAAGGAAATTCTCATATAATCCTAAAGAGTTCATGATCATGTATATACAAGGAGTTACACTCCTATTACCTATGATAACATTTATGAATAAATGATGACTTAAAGTTTATTCACAGGGGGACTTAAGCTTAGAACCGATGGATTAGATATGAGAGGTGTCCCTTCCCTAGTTGGGAGGTATGTTCACAATGACTCTCATGAGATAGAGGCTGTCATGTAATGTAGAACTATGGGTCTCTAATACATCTCCTAGTTCTTCAACTATGTTGCCACCATAGTATACTAGCTAGTGGAGTCCGCCTAGAAAGCTATGTCATGTTTTGTTCTACTTTGGCCGGTAGACCACCTTCTTTTTGTGTGGGGTTTCATGACACCGGATTTCATTATTAGCTCACATTGTCTTATGTCGGTTAAGGTGAATGTTCCCTCTTATAAAATGAAAGATTAGTTAATGGATGTTAACTAGGGTGAATTGAAGAGTTTGCTTAGTATAGGTAGGGGTATGAGACTCTACCTAGACATTGCACAAGTGGACTCAAAGGGAAGTCTTAGGAGATTGTTCTTATGTAATATAGTAACATGAAAAGTATGATGCTTATAATACATGTTGTTACTCTTATATTAAGTTCGGTACATTAATGATCATGTTTTTTTCTATACGTGATAACGTTTAAATATACTTCTTGAAAGGAAATATAAATAACCTTATGCAATATATTTATCCAACTATGAGTCGGGGTTTATCCCACAGATAATATAGAAGAATATTATCAATAGAAAATATTTAACTCTATAGTCGTTATATAAAAATGGGGGGTTTTAAAAATATCTTTGAACTAAGTAATTATTGATATCCAAATTAATAAAAATAACTAGGAATGTGTTCCCCATAAGCATATAACGCGGTAATCCTAGTAATAGCAATTTTTCTTTATAGTTATGCATACAAAGTGATAACTTATGTATCTCTAAATTCTTGGCACGATATCTAGAGAACTTCACCCCTTACCTTGGTCTGGTTACGTGTGTATAATTTACTAACCCTTACCTTTACTTCATATTAAGTATCATAATTGATGTATGGCTTAGTTATTACTTCGAACCAATCGACACTATTCTATTAGATAGAATCCCACTAAATATATGTAGATAATTATTTTCTTATTAACTACCTCCTTGGTCTGGAAAGTAGCAACAAGGTGAGTTCTAACGCCTGCACACGTTAGAAAAACTTCTAAACGAAAAAAATTATCAATACATACAATAACTATTTGAGAATTGCTTAATTATTTTTGATATTTTGTTAATTGCTCATGGTTCCCACAAACCTAGTTGTGGATATTAGCTACTCATTGTCTCAAAAACACAATCAAAATTTATTAAAATAATTATTTTTTTAATCATAAATCTTAAGAACAATAGTTAAACTATTTTTTTATTAATCACGAATACCAATAAACAATAAAGGAGAAGAAAGAATAAACCACAATTCTCCGGCCTCCACGGCGGCTCTTACAAAGCTCCAAAGCTAGAAGAAAATTTATATTATGTCTTGTATCTTGGTTTTTGGACTCCTTAAATAATAATTTCAATGTCCTATTTATAGATTTCGGAAACCCTAAATAAAATAATTGAGAAATTAGGAAATCAAATGCTGAAAAAATTGAATTCCGTATATTATTTGATGTTTGTGTAATTTATTGTTGTCGCCGCATTCCAAGAATCGGATGGCTTAGCTGCTGCAACATGGCAGCTGCAAAACGCGTGAGTATTGAAATTCTCACTTCGATAAGCAATTTCCATATATATAAATATATTATTTTATTCAATTTACTTTATTAAGTTTCCTGCTTGATTTTCTTCTTTATTTTTAATTCGTTTTAGCTCCAAACTTTTTCATTTTCCCACCAAATTAATACTACAAACAAAATACGCAATTTAGCACAATTCATAAAATTTATGCTCAAAACAGACAAATATAAATAATAAATGCGAGGTAAATAATTATAAAAAATATGTATTTTGACCTCACATCAATACAACTTTATGATGTGATGACTACTTATGTTACAGGTTCTATGAAGCAAAGATTTACTTATAGTCTCCTATCTTATATACTTGGTTGTGTGGGGTTATGGGGCTTCACCTGGCCATTGCACTTGTAGGTCGGGGATGGGATCATTGATAATTGTTTTGTATATTATTTGTATATGGTCTATTGAATATGAAATGTTAACATAACTCTATGTAAATATGTCTTTGATTATAATTATGCTTTATTTGATGAAATCCTTAACTTGTACATGTTCTATGGTATGTGCATTGAAGATTTTCAAGTGACTTAGCAAGCTTTCTAAGAAATGATCCTTTCCATGCATGTTCCTAAATGTTTTGTGAATATACCCATAATTAGTACGTGTGGCATATTAATCCCATTACTTTATATTATAACAAATGTAGGATCCGGACATTGAAGAAGCTTGGAACTCTTTCTCCAAGTGTTGGCAGGTTCTTATGTTCGGGGATGCTATATTTTTGTACTCTTGCTTATGAAGACATTAGTAGTTATTAAGAATACTTTTGATTCCGTTTACGTTCATTAGATTCTTTTGTATTTAAGGCCTATATGGCTTATTGACTTTTTATTGCCTATGTTCTGATTTGTACTTTTCAGATGGTTTTTGTCTGAGACAACTTTTAGAATATTGCTATGGATGTTTTCATGATTGTTATGTATGAAGTCTAAGGATACTTGACATAGTATTAAAAGTTTTTAATTTTTCTGCAATTTTAACTTATGACATGTTATGATGAATTCTAAGGGCTTGTCTGAGTCCTCTGAAAGGACAACGATGTCGATCACGTTTGGGGTGTACTATCTGGATGTGACAAACTTGATATAAGAGTATAAGATTGAATAAATTTAGGATCAATGTCTCATTAACCCACATTACGTAGTGTCTTGTTTAGTATTGTGAAGCGCACCACAATTGTGGATGAGAGGCTATGTGATGATTAGGAAAATTCTCTTTTCTTGATAATCCTACACGTGCCTCTAGTGTTTAGACACTATGTGTCTTTTAGAATCTAATCCCTTTCTTGTAGTTATAGGCGATGAACACAAGAAGGACAACCATGAGGTGAGTAGGAAAGGAGATAGAGAATGTGGGAGATACTCCCCAAGACAATCAAGTTCATCTTCAAGTGCAAGATGTTGTGAATGATCAAGTTCTGGTCGATCCTCTAGCCATTACTGATGGTAATGTGACGATAGACCTGTTCCAAATGGCCCAATCCATCTTCACTCTAGCTCAATCTTTAATAGCACAAGCTAACTGAAAGGTTCTTCCTCGAGATAACCATAACGCTAGTACTATGGCTATCCATTTGGGATATTTTACGAGGATGATCCTACCATGTGCTTCGGATAAAAAGATGATGAGGACCCCCAAGACATCCTTAATGAGATCTATAAGATCTTGTTTTCTATTGGGGTAAGTAATAATGAAAAGGCTGAGCTTGATGCCTATCAACTCAAGGACATGGCTCAGACATGGTATAACCGTAACTTAGGAGATCTTCAAAAAGGCCTTTCATGATATATTCTTTCCAAAGGAGCAAATAAAAGATAAGGTAGAGGACTTCATGAACCTTTGTTAAGGAGGTATCAGTGTTAAGGAATACTCCTTAAAGTTCACTAAGTTTTCCAAATACTTCTTTGGTTTCTAATGCTAGGGATGAAATGAGCCGTTATGTAATAGGTTGTTCTTAAGAGATTTAAGAAGAATGTCGTCGAGGCATGATTCATGACAATATAGATCTTTCCAGGTTGATGGTTCATGCGTAACAAGTAGAGGAGAGTCGTCTAAGGAAGAGGAACAAAGATGATAAAAAGGCAAGGTCTTTTGAAAGGAGTTCCTCTAAGAGTAGGCTTGATGTTCAAGACAAGCCTAAGTGCAAGAAAAGTTTTTCCAATGATGTTCCTTCTAGTTTCTCCAAGAAGCTAAATGATATAGTTTCTAATGCTAAACGTCAACCGGGGAGAAATTTTTACCCACCAAGATAAAGACCAATTTGTGGTAAGTGTGGTAAGAAACATGTGGGTGAATGCCTTGTTGGGACTTATAGTTTCTATGGTTGTGGAAAACGTGGCCATATGGTGAAAGACTATCCTAATATAAGAATCCAAGGTAAAGGGAATAGACAAACTCAACCAAGCGTTCCTAGATCTGAAGCTCCAAAAAGGAACCGTTTTTATGCACTCAAGGCTAGGGCTGAACAAGAGAACTCTCCGATGTTGTGACTTGTATGTTACAATTCCTTTTTTGTTAATGTTTATGCTTTTCTCGATCCCGATACTACCCTTTATTTTGTTAAACCTTTAGTATCTAGGAAGTTTGATGTACTTCTCAATGTTTTCATTGAAACCTTGTCAATTTGTTCCCCAATGGGTGAATCTGTGGTTGCAAAAAGAGTCTATTAGGGAATGTCTTTTAATATTTCCCAATAAAGTCACTCTTGTTCATTTTGTAGAACTTGACATGTTTTACTTTTTATATTATCTTGGGTACGTATTGGCTTCATAAATGTTTTTCTTCCATAGATTGTAGAAAAAAGGTAATGAAGTTTCAATTTCCAAATGAACCCATTCTTGAGTGGAAGGGGCGAAATTCTATGCCAAGGGCTGAAATCATTTATTGCTTTAAGGCTTGTAAGATGATAGCTAAGGGATGTTTATACCATCTAGTGAGGGTTAAGGACCTAGCATATGAAACTCCTTCTATTGATTCAGTCCCCGTAGTAAAGGAATATCCAGAGGTTTTTGCTAATGACCTTTCAGGAATTCCTCCCAAATGGGAAATTGACTTTTGCATTGATTTATTACCGGATACGAATCCTATTTCAATTCCTCCATATAGGATGACTTCGACTGAATTAAAAGATTTGAAACTTCAACTCAAGGATTTACTAGAAAAGGGTTTTATTCAGCCTAGTATTTCTCCATGGGGTACTTCGGTCTCGTCTGTTAAGAAGAAGGATGAGTCTCTTACAATGTGCATTGATTATATCCAACTCAATAAGGTCACCATAAAGAACAAGTATCCTCTCCCTCGGATTGACGATCTATTTAATAAATTGCAAGGTGCTAGTTTCTTTTTTAAGATTGACTTAAGGACAGTATACCACCAACTTAGGGTGAGAGGTGAATATGTTCCCAAAACAACTTTCCAAACTATACATGAAAACTATGAATTTCTACTTATGTCTTTGGGTTAACAAATTCCCCGACGACATTTCTGAATCTAATGAATAGGTCGAGACACAACCTTGGCAGTGTCAATCGATGGACCAAATGATGGCTAGTTAGTTGACAAACGGACCATAGGTGAGGTCTCATAGATCTATACTTAGATTTTGAAGGTTGCAACCCAAAAATTTTCCATGGATCAATCGACGGAAGCCGAAGGACGGCTAGTCGATTTCGCCATCGATGGTAGCCTGTAATTGCTGCCTTGCGTTTGTTTTATTTAAGGGGTGAATGGGAAATTCACCCCACGTCCTAAACTCAATATAATAGGTATAATTAGGTAATTTTGGGTGTATTTAAGTGATCAAAAAATTTACATCCCATTCCCTATCACCTCTACACGAATTAAACATTTCCCTCCAAAATATTCTCCCTAGAAACCACCATTGTTGGTGAAGTTCAAAAACATCTTGGATCTTAATTTCCATGGATGAATCATTAATGTTTAGAGGTTTTCAACTACACAAAGGTATAGTGATCCTTCATCTCTAAGTAACCTTTCACTTGGAGAGTTAATCTCAATGTTTTCAAAGAAAGTTTCATAATCAAACCTCTTCTTTTTCAGTCTATCCATAGGTTCTTTCGCAAAACGTTTTTAATGGATAAATCATAATGAATTGATAATGTATTGTTTTGAACGTGATTTTCATCCAATTGCATTATGGACCCATGTTCCTTCCCTAAATTGATTTAATCCTTGCATGGGCTTTGTGATCTTGACTTGTTATTGATTGAATTATGATTCTATTATGTTAAATTTCTTATAAGTACTGTAATTTACATGAATTAATGTTTAACTGTATGTAATAAATACATATGGATCAATGTATGAAGATTTGAAAATATTTAGTCTAGCTTAAAATGATTGACTGTAATGTTGATCTTTTTATGAGTTAATGTTGAATTTTGAATGGGTGTTGATCATTGTAGCTACTGCCTTAAGCTGATATTATGGATGAATTGTGGGTATAAATCCATCATTGTCAAATTAAACAAAGAAGTACGTGAATTGATCTAGGATCTTCTAGTTAATGGATTAACGTTATGTACATGATGAAATCTAAGTTTTTGGTTTGATGATGCATGGCTTAGACATGATTTATATGACTTTGAACTACTTCTGTAGATTATTATTATTGGTATGTTATTGATATTAAACATGGTAATGAAAATAAAGCATATTAGTGAGTGATGTAAGACTCTCTACTTTCTAGTACATACGATATGCCATACATTATGTTATAGTATGATCTTTTAGTGATTTGTACCTGTCTTCTTCTATTATTAGGTAAACTTATCTACCACCCTATATATGAATTGTTTATAAACAAGGTGTATTGATCAATGATGATCAAAGGTTGAGAAGTTGGTAAGAATGCTTATCTCCTCTTCTTTTCTATACTATTGTAGTTGATGAAACCTTGTATGGCATTGTATGGTATGTTACAGTTATGGTAGCGGTGTTTATTTTATTGTCTGTACATATGTGTTGACCATGGCCTTGAAGGTAAATTAATGAACATATGAACATCTGCTTTCCTACTTTCCTATTCTAGTTGTGATATAGTTTGTATGGCTATTATATAAGCATGTGTATATCCATGACAGGGTAAAGTATAGGTGCTTTCATTGATGAGTCGAAAATTTTAATAATCCCTTACCTATGTACCCCTATGTGAATGCAGGAATACTACAAGTTAGCAGTCTTAAGTGTGAGATGAAGTTTGCATGTCTCCTATGCTATTGTGTATTTTGTGGTCTATGCTTGGAAAGAGTATTATGGTTTAAGAGGGTTGCTTCCTCAATGTGTTTTTTATAACCATTATGTGATCATGTTAATCAATGTACACACATAAGCACTTTACAAGCATGTTACAAGTAGTATAGGTCATTGTGTCTAAATAAAAAGTTCTCATATTCACTTGTGTCTACTACTATGCATGTTAACATGTTTTTTATGAAAAAATGATATATGGTTCCTTAGCTAGGATGACTTGATAGGTGTACTAGTATGTGAAAAGGTATGGGACTTTCCCTATGCATTGCTCATGTGTACCTTAATAGGATAGTGCTAGTTTTGGTTTCTGTATGTACGAATATGAATGTATGAACATGTGTGACTTAAGTTGTTATGTTAAAGGTTTGCTCACATATATGAATACACACACATATTAATGATGATTTAGTTAATAGAGTTGCCTTGAAAGGTGTGCTCAACATTATCCTAAACTAGATAGTGCTAATACATATACTATGTCCATGTGAAAGGATTTTCTCACATGATTTAGGCTGATGAAATTTCATCTAGGACCTATGATCTAAGCATATTAGGGGATGAATCTCCTAAGCCTATGTTTTATAGAGTAATGTTAATTAAGGATTTCTAGTAAAGGGAACTTAGCTTAGCACCGAGTGAACATGAATATGAGAGTGTATCCCTTAGCAATGTGGAAAGGTAGGTCACCATAAATCTCATGAGGTGGATAACCACAATTCCTCAAAAGGCTTAAATAGGTTTTCCATAAGTGAATAACCATAATTGCCCATTTTGGAATAAAGATGGTTTTCACATGTACCTCGAAGTTCCATAACTATGCTTGCCACATAGGATCTAGCAATGTGAATTCGCTTAGTATGCTAGCATGGGTTATTGCTCTACCTTTGCTAGGTAAGAACACCTTCCATTGGTGTAAGGCTCTACAACACCAACTCCCATGTTTAGCACCCATGGTCTTAGTGTCGGTTAAGGCTATAGTTTCCCTAAAGTAAAGTAGACAATGGAAGTAAATGAATAGGATACTAACTAGGAGGAGTTAAGTTAAGTTACTTAGGATAGGTGGAAGTAATGAAACCATATAGACATTGTACAAATAGCTCCTTATGAGTCCTTGGAAGGTGACCTAATGTGTATGTTTTTGTTTATGTCCAGATGCATGACATTGTAGTATCTATATACTTGTAATGAAGATATGCCTCGTATGAATCTATATGATGTGGTCTATACTTATATGCACTATGTTGGTCTAAATGAGTATATGATGAAAGTCTTGTATTGACATGAATGAAGTTGCGTTAACTTACTTGTTGATGTATGAACTGAATGTTAAGGTTTGTGGTCTTATGAAGGGTTTAATAAGAATGTAAGGGGTTATGGTGTTCTATATGTTCATTGCAGTAGTATAATAAGATTGGGGTCGTAACAAGGCATAATAATGTTGAATATAAAATGAAGTAAATATATGTGTGACTTGATGTTGCTTACTGTAGTGTTCCTAAGGCCTTTACCTAAGTGTGTATTTGATGCATTTTACTAATATGATGATATGTGTTGGCTTAGGTAGGTTATATGTATGTTCCTTGTCGCCTTATTGTTATGAATTGCACCAAGTATCACTAAAGGGTTAATTTGGAAGTTAATGAACAAAAGAGAAGATAGTTCATTTTTAAGGGAAAAAGAGCTTACTGTATGTGCCTTAAAAATGCAATAAATTCTATGTGTGATCTTATGTGATGTTTGGCCTTTGAATATGTTTATATAAAGTATGTGAATTATATAAATTATATGGTATAAAGGTTTTATGAAGATTTACTAAATAAGGCATGAAGTATGATTTCAAGGAAAATGTCTTTTTTAAGTGCATGTTTTTGCATGGTTGCCATACTTATAGTATTCTTGTACTAATCCCATTCTTCTCTACTTTTAATACAAAGTGTAGGTTATGGATGCATAAAGGATGTCTATGATTGAGGAGATTGATATGTTATTCCCAAGCTCAAGGAAAAGGGTCCTTCAGTTCCAAGGATTTCCTACTCACGTCTTAATGTAAATTTTTTTAAAAGTTGTATAGTTATGTCTTATGTTTTACCCATCGTGTCCGTAATTTATTCTAAGGTTTTGAGTCTAAGATGGCAAAGAGACTTACAGTCTATATATGTATTATGACTTATATTTTTTTATATGTATAAAGTAATGTTTCTAGAATATGATGTGCTAGGAAATGTTTTAAATATTCCGCTACATTTTCTATGTCAATGTGATGAATGATACTATGGGCTTGTATAAGACCTCTGAGAGGTCATGTACTCTATGTTACTTGTAGGGGGTGCTCCTCGGATGTGACAAACGTGGTATCAGAGCAATAGGTTTTTAAAAGTGTTTTGGGTCCAAGAATTATCATATTGCCATGTGTAGTAGAGGCTTGTATCATTGGCGGTGAGTTGCAACACATAAAATGGTACAAGAGGCTATATGAAGATAGAATTTCCGTTCTTCGTCATTCTCATATTGTGCCACATAACTTAACTATATAAGATCATTCTCTCTTCTTTTTACCTGTCCGGTGGTCTCTTAGATGTGATATCGTGGATGAGATTGTTCACTATGCTTGAGGGAGAAAAGGTGAGTTTAAATGCTTATCTTGGTTTTATGGTTTGAATGAGTATGTGTGAAGGTTAATTTTGGAATTTTTTTATGTTGTGATTCCAATTATGTCTATATATAAAATTTTATGTGAAATAGCATGTTATATTGAGAAATGTATGTAATGATATAGTTAAAGCAGGTTAAAAATTGTTATGGTCGACATGAGTTCTTTTGGAAGAAGAGTTACTATATGGTTTTGTATTATGGTAGCCTTATGCAATGGTTTGAAATTGAAATGCTTAGTGATTACCTATGAAAGCATGATACCCTTAGAATATGTGCTTAAAGGTGTTCAATGTTTCCTTTTGTATGCATGTGGTCCTTGATAAGTTTCCTAGTGCGGATTGGAGTTCTTGGAATAAAATTGAAGCTAGGTATGATGATAGGATGCTTGTCTTGGTAATGTTTTGTATCTCATATTGTCATACTTTTCCTATCAATTGCCTAAAAGCTGCATTTTTGGAATGTTGAAGCATGTTCACTGCAATGCTAGTCCACTTACAATAAAAATTTAGGAAACCAACTAAATTGTTTTTTGATTGGAAGTTATTGAAATGTGTATAGAATTGATGCATATGAGCATAATAATGATTGTAAAAAAGAAGAATTTCTATTTGGATGTTGAATGAGAGTCTTATGGCATGATAAGTTGTAGAATTGTTTCTAACTTTTTCTTATTTTGTGAGCTCCTTGATAATTGTGGAATTGATGTTAATTAGATCTAAGTGGCCCATTCTAACAATTATAAATAAGTGGTCCACCTGAACAAGTGGATCTGGTGAAAGATCTCATCTCTAGCACACTTGATCAATTTGAGATTGTGCCATCGATGGATTTTCATATTGGAAACTTTCCCTAGAATTGAGGGTAGTACCCTTATCTTTGTAGGGTGATCATGTGGGTTTGATTGACTTAGAAGTTACCTTACTTTCATGTTGAAAGAAAATAAATAGTCCTTAAGGCTAAGTATCCTCTATTGTTTCCCTAATGATGTATGACCTTGGAATCCATTGTATTGTATAAAGACCTTAGGTGGTGATATGGTATGACCTAACTTGATAATTGGAGGATAATTTTCCTAAATGATAAGATTTAGAATACCTAAGTGTTCCTATGTTAACTTACATAAATTCATTCTAAAGTCGTAATAACTTTTAAGTGGTGAACTAAAGGTTGTTTAGTTAAGATCCTCTTAAGGTTGGGTTAAGTTGCTCCTAATTTGGTCAATTCTAAGTGGGGGATGGTGATGCAGTAGTAAAGTTGTAGATATTATTCTACATTGTCCTTCTATTTTACTTGAGCTTGAAACTAATAAATGTTTAGTAAACTTGTTCATGAATAAGATTTTTGCATAAAGTATGAATTGCATGACCTTATATGTTGGGTATGATTGATTAACATTATCTTAAGGATATTTTAAGATTCAAAAGTGCATGAAAGAAAATCTTTGATAAAATCCATGTTTTGTCATGTTGATTTGCATCTTGATATGCTAGTTCTGCATTTGACTTCATGAGATAAGATAAGAAACATGGTAATAGTCACTTGTGAGGTGAAATGTTTAGTCTTATAATGAAAAGTTGAGTCTCCTTAAAATGAAGTATGTTGAGTTTCTTGAAAACAATGTGACTTTTATAATTTGGAATGCATGATTGTAGGCTCACTTTTGAAAGGTGAAAGCATGTTTAGCTAAGGGTTAATGTGCGTGCCTATGATTTGTGTTATTATACTCAAATGATGCTTACTATGAAGGTGAGTACTATGTTAGAACCTGAAATTTTGTGAAGTTACTTCCTAATTGATATGATGTACTTGGTGTGACTTACCATTTAGACTTCACTAGGAAGAAGACATGATCATACCTTGGTTCAAAAGTTAAGAATTTCTCATTTTAAAAGTAAAGTTGACCTTGTACTTTGCTTAGGTGTGAATTAATGATGCATGTAAGTGTGTTGAGGAGAAGGACATTCCTCCATGAACACCACTAAGCATGGTATGGTTAAGTATGACCTTCATGGCACTAGGTCTAAATAATAATGATCTTTGTTGATTCAATTAACTCAAGTCTATGTGCATTGATGTATGAGAGCCCAAATTTCTTCTTGAGTGTTGCTGAAATTTTCCTAAGTGTGACTTAAAGAATAGTTTCAAAATAAGCTCTTAATGAATTGAAGTGTAATTTCCATGTCATTATTAGAAGAGAGATGTTCCTCCTATGAACATGATAAGAGCCTATGTGTTTGATGCATCAATGAGTGAGTGGGTAATGGTTTTGCTTGCTTGTGTGCATTGAGATCTAAAATGATTTGATGATGTTATAAATGTTATGAACTGCTCTATGATGCATTGAAATCCTTGTTATGATTAAACAACTCTAAGTGTCATTTGAGGACGAATATTGTCATGTGGGGGATATTCTAAAAACCAAACTGAGTTAGGGTGTATAGATCCTAACATGGTTGTATAAGGTAATAAGGTCATAAAATGACTTATAATATGCTTAGATTTAGTGATTAAAGTTTGAGGTGATTTGGAAGTCGAACGTCAAGGGACGACCAAAATGTTCGATGACTAGTCACCTATGTGTCTCATATGTCTATATGTGTTTATATACTATATGTTATGAGATTATAAATTATTAAAATGAGTTATAATTATGTTTAAAGTTGGTATACGATGTTTCGAGAATTTTGGAGGTTAACGACCACGTCCAAGGAGCTTCAAAGATAGACCTTAAGACGCTCAATGTGTGTCTTGATGGAGCCTAGATTGTTTAGATGAGTCACGTTTATTTGTTTTAATTGAAACTCATGTAGGAGGTATAAATTTTTTAAAGATTGTTTAAAGTTGGAAATGTCCGGGTACGACTTCTAAAGGTCCCCGCGAAAGGTCCCACAAGAAGGACCTAAGGTTGGTCGAAACACTGTCTTGGTAGTGTCAATCGATGGACCAAACGACGGCCAGTTGGTTGACCCAACGTCCAGTAGGTGAGGTATTGTCGATTTATACTTATATTTTGAAGGTATCAACCCAAAAATTGGCCAAGGACCAACCGACGAAAGCCAAAGGACGGCCAGCCGATTGACCAACGACCAATCAATTGGGTGTGTCAATGGTATCCTGTAATTGCTGCCTTGAATCTATTTTATTTAAGGGGTGAATGGGAAATTCACCCCCATACTAAACTAAATATAATAGGTTTATTTATCTACTTTTGGGTGTATATAAGTGATCAAACACGTGAACATCCCATTCCCGATCCCCTCTATACGAATTATACCTTTCCCACCAAAATATTCTCCCTAGAAACCACCATTGTTGGTGAAGCTCAAGAACATCTTGGAGGTTAAATTTCCATGGATGAATCATCAATTTTTAGAGGTTTTTAACCATACAAAGGTATGGTGATCCTTTATCTCTAAGTATCCTTTCACTTGGAGAGTTAATCTCTATGTTTTCAAGAAAGTTTCATGATCAAACCTCTTATTCTTCAATCTATCCATGGGTTCGTCGTCAAAACGTTTTTAATGGATAAATCATGATGAATTGATGTTAATGTATTTTTTTGAACGTTATTTTAAGCCAATTTTATTATGAACCCATGTTCCTTCCCTAAATTGATTTAGTCCTTGCACGGGCTTTCTGATCTTGACTTGTTATCGATTGAATTATTATTCTATTACGTTAAATTGTTTATACCTTATGTTATTTAGATGAATTAATGTTGAATTGCATGTAATGTATTTGAACAATTTTAGTCTTGTTTTCCATGACTCACTGTAATGTTGGTTTTTTTATGATTTAGTGTTGAATTCGAATGGGTGTTAATCATTGTAGCTACTTCCTTAAGTTTATGTTATAGATGAATTGTGGGTATGAATCCTTTATGATCAAATTAATTAAATACTTACATGAATTAATCTATGTTCTTCTAGTCTATGGATTGACAACATTATGTAAATGATGAAATCTAAGTTATAGGTTTGATGATGCATGACTCAAACGTGATTTATATGACTTTAAAATATTGTTCTAGATTGGTATTATTGGTATATTATGGATATTATCCATGGTAATGAGAGTAAAGAATGTTTATGAGTAATGTAAGACTCTCTACTTTCTAGTACATATGAGATGCCTTGCATTATGTTATCGTATGATCTTGTATCGATTTGTTCCTGTCTTCTTCTATGATTAGAGAACATTGAGCTACTGCCCTTTATATGAATAGTTGATAAACAAGGTGTATTGATAAATGATGATCAAAGGTTGAAAATTTGGTAAGGATGATTTTCTATAGTAATGTAGTTGATGAAGCCATGTATGGCATTATGTGGTATGGTCCACTTACAGTGGCGGTGTTTACTTTATTATCATTATATATGTGTTGACCATGGCCTTGAAGGCAAATTGATGAACATATGCACATGAGTTTATGATGATACTATGACAGGTTTATGCCTACTTTAATATTCTAGTTATGATCTATGTTGTATAGCTATTGTATAAGCATGTGAATATCCATGTTAGGGTAAAGTATAGGTGATGCCATTGATGAGTAAACAATGTTAATAATCTATTACCTATGTACCCCAATGTAAATGCATGAATACTTCAAGTTAGGAGTCTTAAGTGTAATATGAAGTTTGCTTCTCTCCTATGATATTGTGTGTTGTGTGGTACATGCATTGAAAGAGTATTATGGCCTAAGAGGGTGGCTGCATCAATGTGTTATTGATATCCATTATGTGATCAATTAGACCAATGTACACACACTCACATTACATGCATGTGACAAGTAATATGGGTCATGGTGTCTAAATGAAAGGTAATATCATATTCACTATTTACATGGTCAATGCACTTGTTGAATCTATGGGAATTTATGATTTGTTAACTTACTTTGCTATTTATGTGATTACTGTCGGCTATTATGCATGTTAAGATGTTGTTTATGAAAGAATGATAT